>JAVYIG010005675.1:0-131938 GCA_035222895.1 Strongylocentrotus droebachiensis
GACAACATATGTTCTTGATTGATTTTTTTGTCTTCATTTTGTCTCATGTATTCCACAATAACAGCAAATGAATGTACAAGAACTTTCACTTTACGAAATCATTATGAGTATAACAAGCATAACAAAACAGTCAGTTAAGAATGATATAAAAGCTGGACTTGGATTCAGTTTTAAAAAATACATTATCATTTCAATGGTAAGTTAAGACAGCTAGCAATATTATGGAGGAAACCTTAAAAAAAAAGCGAAGCTTGTAATTCACGTTCCTTAAATTTAATAATGATACAACTAACAAGTAACGATGATAACGATGACTTAACCACGACACTCTTTCTTTTCTTTTCTGTGCCCCAGAAAACTTCAAATATATACTTCATAAGTGTACTTAAAAATAACAAAATACTTTATAATACACATTCATATATTTAAGGAATCTTACAGTCTGCTAAATGGAACACTCGTGGATGTGTCCGTTCTAGTTATTTTATCGAAGTAATCGAAGTCTCAAATCTTCTCGGCACCGATTTCGTTTTTGAAACGGGAATAAAGTTCGCCATTTTGGCTCAAGTACCCTGCATTTTCACTTGAGATGAAGGGCTTTGTTATGAACGCAGAATGTCTTCGTGCTGGCCCCTTATCTTTCAGAACATTATAATTCCATTACCATGACAACAAGACTGGGGATAACTCCGCGCTTTTCACTTTCTGGGCAAGCTGGCGATGAATGTGGCGATCGTTATCGCGATCGAAACGCACGAGTCGATTTAAAATTTGAAAGTTACAGCCCGTCTTCCGAAATTGTGTTGTTGACAGCGACAGTTATTAGCCCAAGGTAAACGAAAATGTTCTATAAAAATCTTGACCGTGTTTATATTTGGTAATACAAATTGCATTTCCATCCCTTTACCGGGAGACATATTCAGGAGGTAAAAGATGGCTGAAAGATAAAGTTGAATTCTGATCATGCGACGGCATTGTGACATAAACTATCTAAAGCGATTGAAATAGGTTGATAATGTACCACTGAAATATTTCTTTATACTGTGAGGTTTTGAAATCAAAAGCTTGAAAGACATATGGACTGTACACATTAATCTGTAGATGGTAATACAAAAAGTACGTGTCGTGTGAGTGCGGTCCACGCGCTGTAGCTATTTCTTGTCATATATTTTATACGAGGTCATTTAAAGAGCTATCTTTTCATGAAACGTATTTTAAATGATTTTCTTTTATTATTTCTTTCATAGTAACACAAATCAAAGAATGAAAAGCTTACGAATAAATTTCTACCTGTCCTAGATCTCAACGTTCTCTTTGACATAGGACTATTCAGCAGAATGCGTTTTTATCAGCAGGAGTTGTAACACTTAATATTGGGATTCCTTCCACGTTATTACGAGGGCAGACTATTTTCGGGAAGCCGACCTGAAGGGCACTAAAGGGGGATTCCTCTAAAACAAATGCATTGATAATCTTCCATACAGTAAAAAAAAAAATTAAAAAAAAAAACGAGTACCGCCTACTCTCTCGCTGTGCCAAATAAAAGAGGTATTTTCATGCCACTAAAGGCGTGTTCATGCTTCACTTTTTCTGGCCAGAATCAGGCATCTGTTACGCGTTTAGTTTAAAACACGGTTGCGTCTTAGCTTACTTTTGTAGAATCACCGAAAAAAGGCGATCACGATCGCCGATCGTAAACTCACAAAAAGATGCGTTTACAATGTGTAAACGCGTTTAAATGGGATCAACGCACTGACCTCTAGTGGGTCTACGTAGCATGCACATTGAAGGTTTGCGAATCCAGCTGGAAGACCAATTAGGGCCACACAAGGAGAATTGCCTGGATGAGCCAGAGAAGTAAGCATGAACAGTACACCGTGGAACTGCGATCACGATGAGCGTTTACGATGAGCGTTTCAGATCGCTCATTCTACCTTCAAAATCAAGCATGAACGCGCCCTTAAAACAACAAGAACTATTCATAGGGCATCACGTAATGTTTATCATAATTAAAATGGATGCCCTTCAAATCAAGAGAGCGATTAATTTCCAAGCAATAAAGGGAAATACCGCTTACTCCTTTCCTCTATATAAAATGAATTGCTTCATGTAACTAAAACTTAAAGACCTAAAGAGTAACGGTGGTGGGTGAACATTGATGATTTTTATTGATCAGACCAAAATGTAATTGAGGTCAGTACTATCACAGAACCTATGTTTACCAAATTCAACGCTTGTAAAGTATTACAACACTGTATTACCTAATTTACTTGTCTTGCACGATATCGTGCATACTTTGGTATCAAACGCATCCCCACTCCTTCCGATGTTCTTATAACTCTCTCTCTCTCTCTCTCTCTCTCACTCTCTCTCTCTCTCTTTCTTTCTCTCTCTCTCTCTCTCTCCCTCTCTCCCTCTTCCACCCTCTCTCTCTCTCTCTCTCTCTACCTATTTATCTTGATTTTTATCTTTGGAATGTCCAAGTTTTTTTTTATCTGTGCCACGCCCCTCCGGACGTCGGTGGAATTGTGCCCGTATTACATCGCTTTTGTTAGACCCCTATTACACACACCTGTAAGATATCTACTTTAGATATGGAAGCATTGACATAAACCGTGTCGAATATAGCTTAAAATTGACATCATGTAAAGAGAAACAGTGACTATGACCTTTTCAACACTATAGCAATAAAACAATTCGAAAGCTTATTTTAATTTTATTGATGCCGACAGACTGAACACAGAGTGTGGGGAAACTTATGCTACTTTAGCATGTTTTGCAATGACGTTCTTCGTCATCTTCTCATTATTATTTTTCTTTTTCTATTTCGCATTTCTTCTTCTTCATCATCTTTTATTTCTTCTTCCTTTTCTTTTCGCCTTCCGTTGTTCTCCTTCTCCCTCTTCTTCCTTCTTCTTCGCGTCGTATATGAACAAGACTTAAGTGTCCACATTCTGACAAAAATGTATACGTTGGCTTGATTTTGAATTGACTCAGTGATGTTTCCCAAGACCATCATTCATTTCGTTTAAACTGTGTGATAAAACAAAGAGATGTGTGGCTAGCTGCAAGATAAATGGAATTCACATTACCCAAAACAAATTGTTGAGTCAGATAAAACATCTTTGTGAGAGTTTATGCCATAATTTAGAAGTTTAACCAGCCAAGAAACTACGGAGGGAATCTTTTTTTCTTCTTCAAAGCGTTACTAAAATTCTCTCACGCATCTATATGATTCTACGAAAGACGTAGGCACAACATTTCGATCATCATTGCTCATTTTAGCTCCCACCACATATGGTGTCCTATAAGGAAAGGGACCGTTCCTTTTCAAAGCGTTACTAACATCCTATCATGAATAACCATCGACACGGTACTATGGATTTACGAAGATTGAGTCGTGAAAGTTCCATCATTTTTGTTCACTTTTATCTCCATTCACAAAGGCAGATCCGAGATTGTCATGTCGGATAATAGATTGCTCTCAGTCATTCCATCTCTTATCCCATCTTCCAAGTGATGAGTAGAGGCATAAAAAAGAACATCATGTAAGAAAAATATCCTCCTCCTCAACCCCCCCCCCCCCCCCCCCCCCTTTCTTCTGACAATCTTGGATTTGCCGGTTGCACATAAAACGACGCGATTGAGAAGATTACCACTCCAGCTAAGTTCTCATTTTCTCGTTCGAGTGGATTATTTTGTGCCAAATTCAAGTTCACATTTCATCAAACGAATGTAATGTATATAAAATATCCTCCCCCCCCCCCCCCTTTCTCTCTCTCTCTCTCTTCTTTTTACAATCTTGGGATTGCCATTTGTACATAATACGACGCGATTGAGAAGATTATCACTCTAGGTTAATAATCATCTTCTCGTTCGACTGGAATATTTTGTGCCAAATTCAAGTTCACATTTCCATAAAAAGAATATCATGTAAGGAACCCCCCCCCCCCCCTTCTTTTGACAATCTTGGTTTTGCCCTTTGTACATAATACGACGCGATTGAGAAGATTATTACTTTTCTCTTCTTCTCGTTTGACTGGATTTGTGTCAATTCAAGTTCACTTTTCAAGTTACTGTCGTCCCCCCCCCCCCCCCCCTCCACAAATGAAGGAGTGGTGTCTGATATTGAAGATTCAACTCACAGGCGTTATGTAAGTGATTATGCGCACGCACGCGCGTAGCATTGTATCTCCTGTCTGATGACGATCAAACGTAGGGCTTGATTACGCGAGCGTGTGTGGGAAAGACACGACTACAATATTTGCTCTTTTCGTTATATTTTATCATTAAGAAGGGGGCAACGTGACTTTCTGAATGCTATTACTTGAAGCGCTTCTTAACGATTTAAACCGAAATCAAGACCAGAATCTGTTCCTGTTGCAATTCTAGAGAGATATATACAAAATAGGGCTCTGTCGAGATGTTCCCTGTCACAGTTAAGGATCAGAACTTAGTTGGACGGGTTTTATTTGTGTTTTATGTTTATTATCATTATTTTAAGCATTACCACATATAAAATTGATTTGAAACTCTTTTTTAGTTCATTCTCACTATCTGTACAATTACCATAAACATAGATATCAATACACTAAATAATTCAGAAAATAGGAAGAGTCAAAACCTCGGAAAGCAAGGCTAGTGTTTGGGACGCCCTATATATCTATCCATAGAGTGTATTTAATGCGATCGCTAAGACATTTAAATAGCCATGTTTTCTTTGCGTCATCACCTCTGCATAAAGCGTTTAATGATATTCATTATAATGTTGTAATAACGATAATGATAACGTTTGTTTTGTTTAGCGCATCATAATTGCAATTAAATACTCTATGCGCCAATCATCATAACATTTCATATCGGTAATACAATGACATTGTTAGCCATATTTTATATAGCTTATACAAATGCCATTAAACAGCAGACAGGAGCCGATTTCATCTAAACATTTCCATTTCTACCTATCAACCTTCCGATATCAGATTGCATTTAGAATTCACTTTTTATACAGTGATCAAAATGTCAGTTATAGCGACACGATCCTCATTACGGTTGCTATGGAAACCTGAAAACTATTCCCTCTCAGGTACATCCATGTAAAGACGCTTTTAAAAATAGAAAAATCACATGAATGGCAGAAGAATCACTTCTGTGCATACATGACCGTTGGTCCATAAAAGAGAGATTGACTGACTTGGAGAGAAGTAAAGAAGACGGGTTGTCAAAGCTGGATGTGGGGTTGCTATGACGACGCATCATCGCGTCGATAGGGAAGTTCGCTCCTAAATTAATTACGTCTGAGGTCTGAGGTGGAACTCCTTCTCTGGTAGCTAAGCGATTTGCAACGTTAGCCAGGTCTCGCGCTGATCCAACATTTTGACGCTTGACACATGACACTTCATTTACCTGAAATGGAAGCTGATAATTAGAAAGCAATACTATGGGCAACGTATTTGCTTCCTCCTTACCGCCCCCCCCCCCCTTATCTCTCTCTCTCTCTCTCTCTCTCCCTCTGTGTCTCTCTGTCTCTCTGTCTTTCTGTTTTAACTTTAGCTTTCTATTTCTGTTTGTCATCTAGCCGTCCACTTCAGTATTATGTTATCATCTCTGATAATACTCTTACTCTACCACTCTCCTGGTCTCTCTCTCTATCTACCTCTCTCTCTCTATCTCTCTCTCTCTCTCTCTCTTTCTCTCTCTCTATCTCTATCTCTCTCTATCTTTAGCTATTTATGCCAACTCATATTTCCCAAGGACTGTAAAGACATGGAACAACCTACAACAAGCAACCATCGACCAAACCTCCCCGCTCTCATTTAAAAAATGCAGTTACTAAAGAACTTTTTTCCAAAATTTAATCGTCCACCCTCCACCACCTCCAGTCAAAACTCTTCTTCTGAGTATTTAGGAGGAAAAGAATCCAAGATCCAAGATCTGTATATTTATATATCTATATGACCTTTCTATATATCTTTATCTCTCCTCTACTACCTATGTTGCTCCCTCATCTCTCTTTCTCGCTCCCTTCCTCTTTTACTTCACTGTCTCCCCTATCCGTCTCTCTCTCTCTCTCTCTCTCTCTCTCTCTCTCTCTCTTTCTCTCTCTCTCATAATCCTTTCAGCTCTCTTTCATCATACATTTAATTAACCGTTTTATAATTAATGGTTGTGCTACCAATTTTCATGCTGTTCGAAGAACAGTTTCGCCATTTCAATCCCCACGCCCTCAACATTTTGATGTTTATCTCTACCACTGTATCGTTTATCTTTCTGCTATTTTAAGATCCTAAATTGTGCTATTTTTACCACAAAAATTGATTTTTCTCTACATTATCTTGATGACTCTATATTGATTACTGGGGAAAATAAATCAATCTCGGTACAACAGAAAAAGAACGATCATTAATATTTCAAGGACTATATATTTTGGTATGATGGCAGCATGACGGGGCATGCTATAAGCATGAGCTGAACACATGGCATGCAGAAGCAGTTAAAAATGTTTTCATTAGAAACATAAGAGCGTGCAAAACACTCTATACGTTCGACGTGAAATCTAATATTTCATGCCCAATTGCTCTCGGTTAATCAAAATGGGTTATTATTGTTTGGTTGCAAGATGGGCGTCATATTATGCCAATATAATGGGAGCGTGTGCAACTCTGAGAATAACGCGTTAAAGGAAAGTGACCCAATTCTTGTAAATTGAAATTGGGTCGAAGTAGACATGTTCAATCATAATTGCAACAGGTAGAGTGAAGTGCAAGTGGAATTTAAAGGTGAACCTTGCGAGTTACACCATTTTGACCAAGTTTTCTGATAGGTGCACATTCGGATTGGAATCTGTTTGTGTATTACACTGTTGGGAAAAAATCTTAGGTGTGCCCATGCCTTGAACCATAATACATGGCCGTACAGAGGATTTTTTATCATGTTGGGGACCGGGGTAAAATGCAATGAATTATTGATAATTTTTTGCATTTTATTTGTTTTTTATTTTTTATTTGTGGGAACTGCCCCCTACCCTAGCCCCCGCTGCGTACAGTCATGGTTCAGTGGCCAAGCAATGGCCTCGTAACTGTGAGGCCCCAGGATCAAAACCGTGTCGATGTGCTATATATTAGTGCCCTTTTGTGTGGCATTAATCCTCATTACTGTCATTTATGACTTAAGGGCGTAGGTCCCCTAGTTGATAAGCATAGTAGCATACACATGCTTTAGTAGTCACGTAAAACAAACACTGGCAAATTATTCAATTCAATTCAATTCAGAACTTTATTTCAGACTCAACTACACAAGGCAGAGGTCCATAAAACATATGTTACATAGATATATAGGGAGTATAAACATGATGAGTATAATAACAACAAATCTTACAAAGAGTATAACTAAACTATACTAGGCCTACGTACAAACAATCTAAATTCTATGAGTAACATGTAACATGCAAGGTTGATAACAGCATAACAAACTAACTCTAAGCTGTACCTGTAACTGTAAGATTAAAATAAGTACATGTATTACAATCAATAGCAATCTATTGAAGTTGTATCTCGTAACAATCTGTCTCTGTTCAACTAACCAGAACAATAAACTAATAATAAATAACTATTATAAAAAAACAAAGAAACAAGGATACTGGAATCCTTGGTAACAGGAACATAATGATCAATTGCCATGTGTCAGCAGGCTATTCAGCCAAAATCTCCAGAGGCCCGATGTGTACCTAAGACAACTATACGAGGGGTTCACTAACATCTTTAAAATACCATTCTCAGACACATCCACTCTCTGGATGAACTTATACATAAGATTTCGTAATACAGCCGAACAGGCTGGAACATTCAACTCAGCAAACATTTGACTAGCACTAAAGTATCTAGGTACCCTAAGAAGCATTCTCATGGCATCATTATAGGCAACAGTAAGCCTGTACAAACTGCTCTTCTTAAAAGTACACCACAGATGCGCAGTATATAGAGGTGTACAGTATGCCCTAAATAAAGCCACCTTCACATCCGGAGAACACATATGAAATTTCCTAACAAGCATATTACCTTGAGCATATAATTTACGACACTGTCGACTAATATCTTTATCATCACTGAAATCCTCAGTAAAGAAATGACCAAGATACAAGGCCTCTGTACAGACATTGAGTTTAGCTCCACACAAATAAAAATCCGGGAATACCAATCTACGGTGTTCCTTACATCTAATTATCATAACATGACTCTTTTTTGCATTATATTTGATATCATTATCATATCCATAATCAGAACAAATTTTGAGCAAACTCTGCAACCCAGCAGTTGACGGGCTAATAATAACGAGATCATCTGCATACATTAAATGATTGACTACCATACCACCAACTACACAGCCTTTTTTACAAGCATTCAAATTATCAGATAGACCATCCATGTACAGGTTAAAGAGAAAGGGAGAAAGAATACCACCTTGTCTAACACCATTACTGACATGGAATGGTTCAGACACACTACTTCCCCCATCTAGCCATCATTGTTTGATGGGCATACCAAAACACGAGTATCCTAATCAGGTACTTAGGAATACCTCTATCAGCCATTTTCGTAAACAGCTTTTCATGATTTATCCGATCAAAAGCTTTAGAAGCATCAAGAAAACAAAGAAACAAGGAAGAATTTTTGCTACGATAACTTGCAATGATTTCCTTCAGAGCAAATATACACATGTCAGTGCCATGTTTGGCTTTAAAACCGAACTGGTTATCTTTAGTAAGAATATACATCTCTAACCTACCAAGCAATATCTTTTCCAGCACTTTGGACAGGACACTTGCCAATGCTATAGGTCTATAGTTGTCCTTACTAGTAATGCGACCAGCTTTATTTTTAATGACTGGCACCAAAACAACGGAAATCATACTATCTGGTAAGATACCATGAATCAAAAAGCCCGAAATGCACATTGCAAGCAACGGCATGAGTTTCGGGCTTGCAAGCTTTAGATGTTCAGCTGTAATAGTATCAAGACCACATGACTTATTGTCATCTAATTTTCTGATAGCTTCTTTAACCTCCTCTGGTGAGATAACCATATTTACATCAAAGTCAACATTAGTAACATCCTGCACCGTACTCTGTACACAATTAAACAAATCCTTGTAATGATTACACCACAATTCACTTATTTTTTCATCACCAGAGATACCTTCAATATTAGTTGGAAGAGGCGCTTTACTATTATTAACACATTTAATTTCTTTCCAAAACTCATAATAAAATCTGAGAATGTATATTATTATCTAGATCTATTAGGAATAAATCATTATTCCATAAATTGGGGTAATATATATCAACGTTATGAGCAACAGTGTATGTCTTTTGGCAAGACGTGGATACGTCACCGGACTGTGAATCACATGGTTCGCGGTTCGAGTCCCGCCGGGGGGCTAATTTTTTATTCCGAAACAGGTTTGCCAATGCTAATATTTCCGGTCATCTGATTGGCTAATATGTTACGTCACTAGCAATGACGTAACCGTTAGGGCGAGTGAAAGGGTTATAGAAATCATGCAGAATCACTTTTCATTTCCATCAACCCATCGTTAGCTCAATCGGTAAGGACAGCGTAATACAATCTCAGAGTCGTGGGTTCAAGTCTCAGTTTATTTAGTTTTTTTGCCTTTATAAATAGTGAGGCAAAGCAATACAAAATCAAAGTCTAATTGTTTGTGACCTCTTTCCGATCTGCTAATGACGTATCAGCCATTGAGAAGAACGGAAATATAAGAAATTGCAAACCTGTTTGGGAATAAAAATTTCGCCGCCGGGGGCTCTAATGTCATTTGACAAGGCATTAATCTACCTTTACCATACTCACCAGGTGTGATTCATGGGTACTTGGCAGGAATTGACTCCTGAAATGCTAGAGAGGCATTATATCAGCCATGCTAAAGCTGGGGGTAATGATTGCGGAGCGCCAGAAATGTCAAGCCTGACAGATATGAGGGCTAAACAAAAACCCATTATTGTTGATAACATTATTCTTATTCCTTAGTAAATCTGTCTAACGTGTTGTAACTATGACATGACGTCGTTCTTTTTTCTTTTTTTATGTTGACATGACGTCGTTCTTCATGTGATTGACCCACAATGTACACTATGATTACCCTGGGCATTTTAGAATAGACGAGTCGGGATATTAAATGTTCTATACCGAGGAACCGCGCGTTAAATCCACTCGTTGAATCATAATACAATGTCCGTGAATGGAATCTCTTTCATAAGGATTATTGCTATGTTGGACAACCCCTGACAAGCTTTAAGGTCGTTAGTGGTAACAATAAGTGAAATGGCATTGGAACAAGAGTTCACAAATGTATTTAGATTCTTCTCAAGTAGAACCAACTAATCTTATGTCATCGGATGTCAATAATTGGAATGCAGTTTGCATAAAGTAATCTTGAAACCATGGTTGTAGAGGCATTCAAACAATTTCAATTCATTTGTGAAATGTCTGTTACAAAAAATACGAGTGATCGACCACACATTTCAAAACACAAATTATCATACCTTTATCCATGTTATCAAGTCGACTTTACTATTTCAAAGAGCACCATCTTTAAAAACTTAAATTCGTATAAGCAGCGTTGGGTTTTCTGAATATCTAAGATTTAGGTTACTGGAGAATGTGGGGGGTACATTCCTACAAATCGAGTGATGGAAAATGAAAGAGAAAGAAAAATCGAAAGAAGGAGAGAGGGAGGCGGCCTGAAAACTAGATGATACCCTCGGTCATTTTCTCCTCACTCAACGGTTTTACTCACTCGTATTTCATCCACCCAATAAATGTAGATAAACCGATATCCCTCATGACACCTCTGCACCAACAAAGCTCTACAGGTGAAACCCCTCACATACCTGTTATTTCTCCCGCGTCTGTCACGTCGGTATGAGCCTCCTTATTGGAACCGCTTGGATGTCCGATGTTGCAGCCTGTTGATACCCTGATTGATACAGCTAGCGCATTTACGGTTAAGATTCAAATCCACGACGTTTCAGTTTCAACGGGAATCAACAACGCACTTGTTGCGTTGTCGGGCATGCACACAAAATTAACAAATTTTGATGTACATGTATTTACGATTACTTACTGCAAACGAATCTGGCCAAATTATACAAGTAAAGATGGCTCTTATGATATATTGCAGTTGATCACTGAGATTAAATTATGTATAAGGAAGTAATTGCATATTTTGTCAACCTTTGAAGAGGGTTCGTAATGATAAGTTTCCTTCCGCATATTGTTTTCATTCCTTGCGCGTGCGTCTAGAGCATATTCAATCTTATAAACTTCAAAATGACTCTTAAGAGTTGATTGTTTGGCATACACTGTTTGTGGATGTCAAAGCCTTCGGAAATTGCTAAGAGAGAGAACTTCCGAATAATTACCAGCAGGTCTATATATATAACTCAGCATAGATTGTCACTGCTAAATATACATTTCTTGAAAAGTACTGTATGGGAATTTAAGGAAATAACTGCTTGCACAAACGGTTTACAATAAGTAAAGGCAGATGGGGAAATGGCAAGAATGAGCGAGTGTGAGAAAGTGAAGGGGTGTGAGAGGATGTGAGAGAGTTGGACAAAGGAAGCTAGAGAGATAGACGAGATGGAGATAGAGAGAAAGATATGAAGATGAATAACAAAATGATGTAATGGGAGAGGGGGAGCAAAGATAGAGAGTGAGGTGCGGGAGCTCGGGAAAGAGGGGGATTGTTGTTGTTTGTTGTTTTTATTTCCGTATGATAAAATCAGATACAAATACATATAAAGTAATCATACAGAGAAAAAGGGACCGTATACGGCTGGTAGCCCATATTCAGCTGCAACTACATGTATATAGTCGCTGCTGGTCTTCCATTGGGCCAGTTTATACAATATGCAAAGTATACCTAATATTACAAATTAACAAAATAAATAATTACAAAGTATCAGTCGAAAACATAATACAAATACTTAAAGAAAAAGAAGAAAAAAAAAAAAAAAAAACAAAAACAAAACAAAACAAACAACATATAAACATACATAAAGAGGTACAACAACAGGGTGATTACAGTCTGTTTAGGTTAGTCTTAAAGCTGGCAAAAGTGGGGAGTTGACGCAAATCAGGGGATAATTTATTATATTGAAAAGAAGCTACGGAAGAGGGATATTGAGGAAGAGAGGGAATAGGGAGGGTCGAGGGGGAAGAGATGTGAGATTGGGAGAGGAACAGAGACAGAGAGGATGATAGAGTGAAAGCTAGATGAGAGAAGGAGAGAGGGAGCGACCATTGGGAAGGCTGAGAGAGCAGGGAGAGAAAGAAAAAACAGAATAGTGTAAGACATGACTTGTGTAATCTATAGAGAGGTTGCAAACAGTTTCAGCAAATTATACATTGCATGTTAAACCAGTTATAAAGAATTTCGAAATGTGCAATTTTTGCAGCCGGCAGTGTGAAAAAAAGAGTAGAAAAATGAGGGACTTAGAGTGTCACAAAATTTAATTAAATGTTATTAACATTACAATGTCTTTTTCCAGTGGCAGTTCAATGCCATCAGATATTGCAGAGCGCCAATCCGTTCCTTCTTCAAATGTGTTTCAATAGCAGTAAAAGGTTTTCAAGAGCCTCGAGGGGATTACAAAAATGGTTTCGTGTTAAATGTCAAATTTGGGGAAAAAATTGGTGACTTTTGAATGGCAATGGCAAATTTAACAAAATATTTGGTAGACATGTAATCTTACAATTCCGCCTACGTGATTTTGATCCAAGAAAACAAAACAATGTCTCAGCAAATTAATTATGTTCTCGCTGTGTTACAAATTTTCAGAATATAAAAATCAGTAACGATCGTCACATTAAAAAAAAATGTCCACGATCGCTATCGCTTTCATTTTCTTGATTGCTTAATTGAGTAACTACATCACACGCTTTGCTGCTATATTTGAGAAATCAGACCAAATGAAGACGTCAACGAGACACAAATAAAAATAAATAGAGGAGGGGAGAAAGCCTTCCATTTTGGTATTTTTCTCTACTATCGATTTCCCTCTCAACACGTTTCATGCTATCGAGCCCTGAATCGATTTTCAAAACGCTACAGGATCGCCTGTTTCTTTTCTGATGTGACTTCTTCATCTCAAACCCGCGAGTATTCATTTTATTTTCACCTCAGGCTTTCACATATATCGACTCCAAATTGTCAATATTTAGGTCAAATATACGATGACCCCACGTTTCGCCAATCTTTTTTTCGTTTTCGTTCAATTTTGTTCTCATAAATATATCTTTGGAACGACGATCTCGTTTCAAGTCATGCTGAAATTGTGAAATTCAAGTTACACGACGTAGGAATGAAATTTCATGATCCTTTATCAGATGTTCGAGGTTCAAATCAAATTTGCGATAAATTTTGTTCACAAACATGAAGAAGAAATGACAAAAGTAGAACTCTGTTGAAACGGTACATAATTACGAAACAGTATACGAGAAAAGTAGTTCTATACGACATAGTTATGAATGCTAGGAAGCTCAAATTTAATCACAACTGAAATTGTACCATTGTGGTCCATACAAAGTATCACTGCCAAAGAGACAAGTAAGAACTTGACGTAGCATTCACAAAATTGCAAGTTGTCTTGATAATGAGCTTAAAGCTATATCATTTGATAACTTTAATCTTTATTTCCAGGTGTTTTGGTCTTGTGGACAAGGCTTCAAGAATATGAAACAAACTTCAAATTTCAAATTATATTCAATCAATGCACCATGATGAAAAGTGAATTTGAGGTAGCATTTAGAAAAGGGCAGATTTCAGTACTTTCTAATTCAAGCCTGGAATTATGATAATTAAAATTTTCGAAGTTAAGGTAACATAAATAACTTCGCAAACATTGTTCTTGCAATGCTAACCTGAACCGCTTATCTCTCCTTGGTCAAACATTCTAGAGATCTCCGACACATCTACTTTTAAAGATATCAGGAATAATGCCAGAGTGACCATAATAAGGATGCAGCAATATTTTCATTTAAATCTATAAAGTCCAGAGACGCAGACTGACCCGCCGCCCTTACGGTCATAATTATAACGCTTCCAAACAAGCGGTCGTAACATTGAATTAGAAGGGGGGAAAATCGTTTTATTTTAAACCTCGACGCAACCATCTTGAAATTTCATTGCGGAGAGGAATTGGGTACATGGTGAATTAATACTACTCATCTAATGGGGAAAAGAGGGCCAATTTCTCACATCATGTGGCAATAGCTGGGACCGAGACCTTATTAGAAAATCGCACCAGGGTAATTACACCGACCGGGTGAGAGGGGAAACGTCTTGGAAAGGTCATCCCAAATTTGATTTAATCATCTATTTTGGGTTGAGCGCCCCCGATGTGTTGATCGTGAGAAAACTCTTAACTAAAAGCCTTTTCCCCTATATTGCCCTCATGATGTATAATGTCCAAGTCCAACCGGAGAATGACTTTTTTTTCAGTGTTGACCTCTGTCGACAGTTGGAGGTCCTATTTCCTTTAAAGCCCGTCTGCACTAGTTTGGCCAGGAAGGATTAGACCTTCCTGACGTGGTCACTGACAGGGGTTTATCACATCAGCTCTCAATTAACATAAGAAAAGGGGTTCATGGGGGACCAACGGGCACCGATTAGGCATTGTTTGCTATATAGAGGGCGCAAATAGATACAAGTAGCGCAGACAGGCTTTAAAATGAACCACCTTGATTATGCATACACTTATTTTGATCTGGGAAGGAATGAAGATCTTCATCCTTTACTGGTGATCCAACCTTCACCAGGTTTACTCCTGCAACAATATTATTGCTCCGAGCTTTATTTCGTCAAAAGTATAAGGTTAGGGTCAGGGTTGCAGTTTGGGTTTCAGATTAGGTTTATGGTAAGGGTTAGGTCTAGTGTTGGGTCTAAGGTTGAAGTTAGGATTTATGTGAGTGTATTAATTTACCGCGGAGCAATTGTCGCGGGAGCATGATTCACAGGTCTGGAGCAGAAGTCGTACAATTATCCCTCTACTTTGTCTACGCCCGTTCCACAAACGCACGTCGACGAAAGAAAACAAATTCTGTTGAGACTCAATACCTCAGTGTTCTTTCTGGGCACATCTTACTCACCATAACAGTTTGGAGTAGACGGTTAAGCGCCGAGGGAACTTGCCACTCCCCACCATCCACAAAATTGACAAAAATTGGAATATGATAGAAAGAGGGATAAACGGTGAGATACAGCAGGAGAACCACTAGGAAAAAGAGAGAAATATAATTTTTCCAAGCATCCCTTAGATTTTAGAGTGTCCAGCATTTTCATCTGTTCATGACCATGAATATTCATCATAAGAGTTCTACCCAAAGGCAACTCTTCACAAAGGGCAACTATGCAATAGTTCACGTAGCAGCAAGGATTATGTATAACACATTTTATTGTGTCAGAACACGGCTTATTATGAAGCAGTTGAAGAAACCCCCCACGCCCCCCCCCCCCCCAAAAAAAAAAAAAAAAAATGTACGCTTTTTAACTTTATTTCAGCACACAGACACTTCCTTCAGTCTACTAACAAAGAACAAAATGAGCGGCTTAAAATCAGTGGTAGGAACCATAAACTGATAAATACAAATGAAATACACCAAAAAGTTGCATTCTTCTTAAGGGAGATGGTAGTCAGTTTTACATGTGCAGTAGGTCATAATTCGCTGACACCAGCCTTGGTGAAAATGCCATTAATGGGTGTACAAGTCTCGCACACGGCAAACCCGTGGTCCCATCAGGAAATTCCCCCTAGTCCCTCGAAGAGTCTTCGGGTGAGGGAAATGTAAGGTAACAACTTTTCATATGATGGGGCGATTGGTGGAAAATTCGAAGCATTAATTAAGGCCTGTTAGTCATAAAACTGAATGGTAATCATGGTTATTGACAAAACCTGCGATTGGGTCAATACCCAAATGGTGTCGAATTCCCCATGAGAGCCCACTACTATGCGTCTTTAAATCTTTATCAAGCCCTTCAAACAGGGGCGTACCCCCGGTTCTTTATGGTAGATACATCCCTGGGAATTTTCTTGGCGTCGTACATCTGAGAAAAACAATAAACATGTAGAACTCTCAGTTTTAAAATCAATTCACTGATAAGCTATATGCCTAATCATATACTTTACCCTGTCATTCAGAAAACATTTTACAACATATTCATTTTCAAGTGGTAGTACCTTTAATACAATGTACAGAATATGTTCATTAAGAAATCGAACCATGCAACCGAGGACATAATTATGGACGTTTCGTTTTCGTGTCGTTTTGCATGACAATTCAGTAAATTTATTTAGGTGTCTTTGGGTTCTACATGGAAGATACCCGTGCGTTTCCAGAAACCAATTTTATTCAAATGTCAGGGTTCCCACAACCTTTTTTTTAAAAATTCAGAGAATGACATGCGGTCGCTCCAATGGGAGATATCATTTACGTGGAATGGGTTTAATAGATGCACTAGGGTTGTATAATTATACTATCTATATTCATTTTTAACTTTATGCGACAGTTGATGTAGTGTTTCGTATGGACGTATGACACACTGTATATTCGAGAACTTCAATTCTCGGGGCAGGGGGTTCTTTTCTTTTTTTTCTTTTGCTATCTTAAAAGAAAATTGTAGCATGGCTTGGTGGCATAAGCCTAAGATCAACAAGTGAATTATATATGGAAAAAAATATAACAAGGGAGGCATTCCCCCAAATTTAACGATTTTTCATTTTTATTTCGCTAGTTGGTTCGATAGTTAGTTAGTTAGTTATTAAGATTATTTTGATCTCTCTTCAAATTAAAGTTGATATCCACGGATCAAAAAAGAAATTGACATTATTTCTTTGAGCCAGAGGTGATGGAAATGAGGTTTGTTGCCTAGTTTCCCCTTTCCTCTCTGATGACAGAGTTTCCTTCTTTTTTTTTGTGAAAATAATCCAAAACAATAATAAAAAAAAAATGTATTCCTTCAAACCCAGATGGGCATGTTTTTTCTTGCGATCACAAATAATATTATGAAATTGATCTACATTTCTACATTCTTCGCAGTCTGTTGGACCCTATTTTATCACTCGTGTCATCAAAAACTGCTGTTTTCTTTACTTTCTTGTGAAGCGTGTCTTTTGATCTGCAGTGTTATCTTTGTAGTGGATAGGAAATAAGATTCAAAATGTGTGCGGACTTGAAAGGAAATCCGTCGAAGGACTAAGGTATCCCAAATTGACACCTAAATGTCAAAACCTGTATAAAAGCTTATTTAGGGCTCCCTTTATTGAACATTGAAGAAAATAATGATCTTCTCTCTTCATACTCGCTGGCTTAATTAAGGCGAGGACCCGGCGTTGATCTAAAGCTGTGGATCTTGAAAGTAGATCAGTTAGGGTATCAGAGTGATTTCACGATAATCACTGTTTAACAATTAACAACGTCCAATTTACAACCTGCAATATACACTGGAATAGCTATGGAAGGGCAAGCATAGTAAGGGCACGCATGCCCAACCCCTATCGAACGGTGAAGGGGAGGGGGACAAAGTTTGAGAAAAAGAAAGAGAGACCGGGATGGATGATCCCATCTTATCCCAACGGTGTTTTATTTTTTCATTCGCATTTCATTGACCGAGTAAGATCGACCACCCCTCCCTTTTTTCAATTGATGGTCACGTGCTACGCCAATGGTTTTATCAGATAGCATATGGAATGTGGGTATTATGATTAAACTATAGCATAGCGGGATGCACATTATCATGAGTAGCAAAACAAGGGAATATACCAAGAAGTAATGTTTCAACACATTTCCTGAATATTGAAAATTGATTTATATTTAAATTGTAAAACGTGAAGACTTGTCTAAGTTTATAATGAATGAATGTGCGTTATAATTAAGATTTTAAAAATCTCCCAAAGAAGGATGGTTGTTCTTCTTTTAATCAAGCCCACACCTCCCCTCCCCCTTTTTTCCTCCCTCTAACTCTCTCTCTCTCTCTCTCTCTCTCTCTTTCACTCTCTCTCCCTTTCACTCTCAGATAAATCGGAAACCACCGGCAAGCAGCCCATCCATTGTTACTTTCTTTCCGTTTATTTGTCTATATCTCGACGATTCGTCTTTTACTGTTAATCGCTTCTTTTCAATAACCAACGCGTTGCAGTCCCGTACTAGCATAATCTGAATATTGCACTTGCTCATCTTACATTCGTCTTATTCTCTGTTCACTTCCGTAATTCCGAGTGATCCCCATGTTCTATTGATTTCGATACTCAATCTTATTGCCTCTCTCTACTGCAATTTCATCTCCCTTCCGATCTGTTTTCCTCAAGCCCATGTCCGTTTCCATGGTTTCTTTTCCCTACATCTCATTTCTGTCATTCTCTCTCTCTCTCTCTCTCTCTTTCTCTATATCCATCTATCTATCTAATCTACCTATCTTTCTTTATTATATCTTTTCAACCTTCATCAATTATAATTAGTACTCTTCTTTCTCTTTTTCTTTTTCTCCATCTTCTTCTTTGTCTTCTTCTTTATTATCTCCCCCCCCCCCCTCTCTCTCTCACTCTCTCTCTCTCTCTCCCTTCCTCTCCCTTTCTATTTTTCCCAGCCCTCGTCCTTTTCTTCACCCCTCTGTTTGCTTCATCAGATCACTTTGATTGCTATGCCAAGAGAAAGCTACCTAGCCTTGACAATGAAACATGGCCTTATTGCAAATAGCAAAAATAGACATAATCTTATGTACATATGTATATTCGTACAAGAGATCAATTTTAACGTGAACGGTTTTGTGGAGTCATGGACAAAGTGACGGATGCATTATAATATTATTAAAGCTCAATTTTAAACCAGGAATGGATGTGTGGCTTGTAATCTACTTCATCGAAGAATAGTAAGTACAGCACATTCTCCCCCCCCCCTCTCTCTCTCTCTCCCTCCCCCTATCTTATCAAGGGATTTTCAAATATATTGTCAGCAATAAAAATGTTCGTTAAATCTACAATCTTGAAAACAGGCGTAGCTTGTCGATATTTAAAGAACCGTCTATTAATAATTTATCATGCTTCTTTTTTTTAAATCAAATTTGAAGCATCGATAGCCATGCGTGTACCTTTACCGTTAAAATTTAGAGCATTTTGTATGAACACTGTATTTGTTTTAATCAATGTCCCTCATTTACTGGGTATTGCTGATTTGTTTTGTTATAACGTCTTTGATTAAGTTTGCCCCATTTATTATGGAAGTACTAATTACTGGTCGGGGTCGCTGACATTTTTCAGAGATGCAGACAAAATTATGTAGTTTAGCGTAGCGTCATCTGTACAGGTAATATGAAGCAAATCCCTATTTCGGTATACATTGGTGTACGCTGTCTGTATGATTAGTTTAAGAGAACTAAGAATAAAAAACGTCTTTTATATTATACGGTATTCACTGCTATTTCATAAATTAATTCAATTATCCGATCGAACCTATGTATTTATTATAATCAACTATAGTATGTTACAGTGCCCTGTGAGGGCATATGATTTACTCAATATTATGTAAGGCCTCGAGTTCACTAGCCTTATAACATTAGGCTTAGGCCTATTCCTACTTTCCCCCCTTTTTTTTTTTGGGGGGGGGGGCATTTTTTGTATTTCCTTCATTTATAGATGTTTGTTTTTTCGAATTCATTATTCATCTTCTGCATTTGGATCGTATCATTTTAGTGAGCTTCAAGCGTGTTGAGACATAACAAAATAAACATGTCCTGTCGTGAATTCTTACAAGAATTGTGTAAATTTGCATTTTGAAAACGTAAACTAACAATATTTATTCCATGTTAGAAAATAATTTATGAATTTGTTTCTGTTTTTTTTTTAATATTTTTTAAAGTTATAAACGGAAGAGTAATATCATTCATTTTGATTCGTTTGCTCTTTGGGTAGCTAGAAGAGAGACAAAGGAGAGTAAGATCAGAAAGGAGGTAGTATAAGAGATGGAGAAGAGAGTGTGATAATGAGGAGGTGGATAGGGAGAGGAAAGCGAGAGAGACGGCCAAAAGAAAAAGGGGTCGAGATAATGGAGAGAGGTAAAAATGGGCGAGGCAGAGAATCAGAGGAAACAAAAAGAGAGAGAGAGAGAGCGTAAGGTAGAGGGTAAGGGAAGGGGAGAGGGAGGTGGAGCCGGGCATCATTTACAGAAACGTATATATCATTGTGTAGGCAAGCATAAGAACGAACATGGCAAGAATCCTCCCTCGAAACGTTGGGGCAGCGACCTGTGCTGCAGTCTCATTACAAGTTGTTTTTACTCCTCATCGAGCCTTCAAATGCAATAGAGCGTTTACCTTTTTTTCTTCTGGATACACCTCTGGTTCTGTAAAGAATGAATGATGTTCAGATTGCTTTCTCGTATATCTATTCCATTTGAGACCCCTTCCTTCACATCAAGTCAATCTGAGTTGAAAACCTTCTTGACATGGGGATCGAGTCAGCTAACGTTATTTACCGAGGAACAGAGATGAAGATAAAAGGATCGGTAAAGACAGGCACTCGCTAATATTTGATGGAGGGCAAGATAGATGGGCATTTTGCCCCCTCCTGGCAGATTTTCGATCAAGAAAACACATTTTAAAAAACATTAAAAAAAGGTGTAGCCACTCTTTATAATCTTTACTAGTAGTTATGCTAAGTTCACACCGACGCCGAATTGATGGCGAATTAAATCGGCGGCAAAGCGTAACAAAGCTTAATTTAAGCGTAAAGACCGTAATAGAGCGTGAGAAAGCTTTGAGCAATTCGGGACATTCGGCAAGAGCGCCAATTTTTTTTAAACTGTTTAAAAATTTGAGGCGATCTGTCATGAATTGCTTAAAGCGGGGAGAGCGTATTAAAGCTTATCAAAGCGTCACAAAGCTTATCAAAGTTTTGCTCAAAGCGTAGGAAAGCTTAACAGAGTTTAAATTTGTGGCGCTCTTGCCGAATGTCCCGAATTGCTCAAAGCTTTCTCACGCTCTATTACGGTCTTTACGCTTTAATTAAGCTTTGTTACGCTTTGCCGCCGCTTTGCTCACCGATTTAATTCGCCATCAATTCGGCGTCGGTGTGAACTTAGCATAACATATCTGAGGAGATCGTGAAATTTTTTGAAAAGTAAACAAAAATGACGCCGAATTGATCGCCGATTTAAAGCGCGACATTCGGCGTCGTTGTGAACTTAGCATTAGCAAATTAGACAATTATCTACAGTGATTGAGATATTGAACAAGTTAAATATAGACATTAACTCGAAAGGCTTACATTTTTGTTTAAAATTGACCATTTGGGGGGCGAATCCCCCCCCCCCCTCCCCGTAACACAAATTAGGACAGTAGCTTGAAATGCTGTCCCCCTCCTGAGATCGAGGTTTTGATTCGCCATTTTGAATAGGAAGGGGAAGGGGCTCAGGTTTGCGAAATATCGTGCGATGTACCATAATTATGTTGGTGTAGGACAAGAGTCAGTATACTATGACGACATATTTACTCTCCTGACGTAGATCGTAAGGGAAAGTAATTCAATAACCAATATATAGAAACCAACCTTAGGCCTATACGCTTCGACCCATAGTGATGAAGGGAACGAGTAAATAGATGAATAATAATTGAAATGTCAACTCACCAAAACAAATAATAGCTTGTACGCATGCAGAAAGGAAGGTGACATAACCTTTTGGGTTTCGCGCAGTGAAACATGAAAGATGAAATTAGTGAATGAATAATTAAAATCATGAAAGGCAGAACCGACAAGAGTAAGACATTTACAGCTTGAAAGTCACCTTCCCGCCTTTTCTTCGTAATTTCGATTATCATTCATGTCTTTCTCCCCTCTCTTGTGTGGTTACGCCATCATTACATGTCGTATATCAAGTGCATGGGGGCGCAGAAGACGCGTGCAACATTTACTTTTAGGGTTAACTCCCATAAGATCATTCAAGATTGCTCATGCTTTCGTTTTGTTATCAGATTTAACTTCAACTCGAAGTAACATACGGTGGCGCGACATTATGTTGCTCCTGTCCGGCGATTTTTGCCCGGTGCTATATTTTGTCAAAGATAGTAATACGTAAGGCTAATGCACCCGATTGGGGCGCCATCTCGATTGCGTTATTATCTGCGGTAATCAAAGTTGTGGTGGTCTCTGTACGATGTCACACTCAGAAAAGTGCTAACAATGAAAAATATGGCAATTAATTGAAAGATTTTGACAAAAGAAGGGTTTTCAAGTTTCTTTGGAAGAGAGTTTCAAAGTCGGGGTGCAGCCCCCCCCCCCCCCCAACTCATTGTTATTTAGGGTACGCATATGCATGTTCCCTCCTTTTGAAAACACCCCCCTAAGTCCGGTGTGCAGCAGCATCAGCATCTATACTCATCTGGGGCTCCGAGTTACAATAACGAAAGTTAGAAATTCATTTATTTGAAGAAAAAAAGGAATCGTGGAGCAATATTATTATCGCCGGAGCACGTGTCATAGTACCACGTGTACATTTTGGCGTGTCGGCTTCTGGCATGGCATGCCTGCGCCTTCTCGATTTCCCCACCCTGTATCCGCCACTGTGTCCGTTGCTCCTGTTAGCAGAGAAGTGCTATCTCGGTTTGCTCACTGGGGCTAGGTAAATACCCAGCGCGCCATCCCACCAATCACCCTTGGAGATGAGAGTAAATAATCTACTCCATCTTCTCGTTCTCCCGCGTGATGCCATCCCGAAGCTCTTCCAATCGGCGCGCCTTTATTCCTGACACGTACACCAGAAATACATCCATTTAGGTGTATTTGTAAACTACCGTTCCCCGGGGATTACAATTTTCAATACGGCCAAACATGCCAAACGGAGGCGACGACAACAGGTTGCCGACATCTCTCAAAACTATAATCAATCCGCTATAATGATTTTAATAATGATAATAATAAATAGTATTAAACTGTCTCCTCTTTTTCTTCTTTTCCACCTCCTCCTTCTTTTGTCTTCTTCTTTTTCTTTATCTTTTCCTTTCTCTACTACTTTTTCTTTTTCTCCCTCCTACTCGTCGTCTTCTTCTTCTTTTACATCGTCTTCTTCTTCTTCTTCTTCTTTTTCTTCTTCTTGTCCTTCTTCTTCTTCTTCTTCTTCGATTACTACTTCTTTTTTTCTTATTCTATGTTCTTCTCACTCTTCTTCATCTACTTCTTTTTCTTCTCCTTCTCCTTCTCCTTCTTCTACTTCTTCTACTCCTTTGTTTCTTCTCCTCTATCTTCATCTTATTTTTCTTTCTTTTTTTTCTTTTGAGTTTCCTTCTACTTCTTCTTCTTCATTTGTTTTTTCTGCTTCTCCTTCTTCCTCTCATTCCTCCCTTTCCTTTCCTTTTCAAGATTCTATTCTTTCAGCCATTCTGCTACTACTATGTCCATCCCAATACCCATCCCTCTTTCTTCCTGTTTACGCTCAAACTTGACAACGCCGACATCGGACGGTACATTAGCAAATGAGTATCGGCACGTTAAGCTAACATCCTGATAATGACTAATGTTTTACTTACACTTCATGCTTTATATTTTCTCCTTCTCACCATAGCTTCCTCTTTCTCTCATTCTCTCTCTCTCTCTCTCTCTCTCTCTCTCTCTCTCTCTTTCTATTTCTGTCTATCTCTCGTTTTTCTATGGTCCTTTATCCATTTGACTCTTTTTTTTTCTTCACATCTTTCTTACCCTCTTTCATTTTCTTTCCTGTCTGCCATTTGTACACGGCTCTCTCTCTCTCTCTCTCTCTCTCTCTCTCTATCTATCTATATTTCTCGTTATCTCTCCTCCTCCTCCTCCTCCTCCTCCTCTTCATCTGCCTTCTCCTCCCATGTCTTTCCTCTCAATCTCCACCTTTTTCGGCCAACGGTTTAGTTACTCCCCGTATAATAGTCTGTACAAACTTATTTTAGTCACTTTGTTGTTATGTCTAAAAAAAACGTCGCAAAACTTTCATCTTACTCATCATGATACAGTCTATAACTGAATCAAAGTTGACGTCGTAGTCTGTATTCTGTTTATGAACATGATGAATATAATTATAATTTCATAATGGAATCCTACTCTGATCTGTCGGGTCCAAATCCTTCAAGTTCTGCATCAATATCTTTCATAGACATCTGCTTGTAGCGTGAATCCCCAAACTGCATAAAACAAATATATGTTGGCTTTATTTTTCAAATTAGATGAAAATAATCGATGGCAACAATAATAAATTCCATCTACGTCCCGACCATGGTCATTCATTTGCACTGAGCCCTATGGTGACGAGTCCGAATTATCGATCGGGCCGGACAAGATTAATGCACTTGTAGTTTCTCAGAAATGCTTTTTGCTATTCTTCAAAATTACTGAAATTCGTTTTATGCCGAGACTCGCCAATATGAATTTAGAAGCGTCGTTCTAAATCATTCTAAGTAATTTATTTACTAAGGGCTTTGTCGGTCTGAAAATGAATTATGAATGGTTAAACTCATTATAAGGTCATAGTACTCTAGTTGTGTCTCTATATTGCTGGCTTATAAAGTAAGCGCTGTTCTATCCCTCGTAACGCAACTTTACAGAACTTCAGCTTTTCATGCATGGTATGAGTAGTGATTTTCGGAATCATCGGAGAAGGAATCGCAAGAAGAAAAAGAAGAAGAAGGAGGAGGAGGAGGAAGAGGAGAGAACGACCAGGAATTTCTAATTCTTATTTCATATCCCGACTCAAACTCGAGTAAAATCCTTAAAAACATATCAACTATGATTCTTTTGTCAGGTAGTTACTATTTTGTTAATGACTTCTTTTAATTGGGTGTTTTGATTTGTTTAGCGATATATTCATTGATTTATCCATCGTGGTTCTTTCCTTATTTACTCAGTTATAAATTATGTTTTTCTAATCACTACAGCATTAATTTCTCGTTTATCTACCGCCAATTGTACAGGGAGGCATATTTTCATATGTTTAGGTGGTCTTAAAACAGATGGACCATTTATTATCAAAATACCAAATGACAGTAAAATCCCTGATAACAAACCCATTTCAAATACAAGCTGAATACTGGATAGAAAACAAATCATTAAAGTAATCAAACTGATCAGTAATAAACGAGATTATCAAGAAAGTTTTGAATATAAAGAATAACATTTCCAAGGAAACCGATCTTCCCAACATAATTATGTTGGGAAGATCGGTTTGTTCCAGGTCATTCACTCACGCACACTCACACACACTCACCCACAACCGCGCACACCCACAAGCAACACATACACACCCACGAACCCACACTCTCTACCAGGTCCCCCCTCGTATTTCTTTCCTCTCACTTCTTTCTACCTTTCCTACACTTCTATTTCGCCCTCTCAATAATTAACCTCCCTTCCGTGTCTAAATGTTTCGCTCGCATTTCCATCGCGACTCGTCGATCGCCTCCAGACCCATTTTCATTTCGCCCCCTGCAATTTTCCACCACACCACCCTAGCTGATTGTCCGAGCAAGCCATGTTGTTTCTAGACGCCCGTTAGTCCAATAAAACGTAGTCATTCGATTCCCCACTATTTTTAGAGCTCCATTTTAGAGTTGATTCAATTAAAGGCATTTCTGAGCAAGGACAAAAAACGCAGACAGGGAAAATTGGGGGAGAAAGAGAAGGAAAGGAAAGTCAGAGAGGAAGTAATCAAAAGATTGTTAAAGAGGGGAAAAATGGGGAGGGAAGAATTTTGTTTTCATCATCTTGCAGCGAGTTGCTCATACATCAGACGTTTTTAACATTCCCACGATGTATTCTCGTTTCTCTCTTCTTCTTTTTTTTGCATATGTTCTTTAGCTATAAACAAGATGAAAAACATGAATTTTGAGAACTCTGTGCTTTTTCTTTCCTCTCATACTCATATTTCATTTTTCAGGATTTAAAATAACATTGTTAATTTCAAACAACATTCTCCATCTCCCTCTCTCTCTCTTTCTCCCTCTTCCCATCCCTTTCTCTCTCTCTCTTTCTCCCCACCTCTCTCTCTCCCTTTCTCTATTTCTCTTGATGTCTCTCTACTCAGTTACGTTTTGAAGCGTATGTTTGCACGGCGTTAAAATTGTATTCTTGAAAAAACGTCTTACTCGAGAAAATTATGTTTACCAAGTAATTCTGACTACACTTTATGAAGTGTATACAGGATACATGTATTCTGTTATTCTTTTCGCCACGCACGCCCGAGTTCCGTTTCTAAAGTAACAGTCCGATATTCCCTTTTGCTAGCCTCTTCACTTTTCCGCCCAAGTACTCGAGAACTTTCAAAATGAAGATATGGTCCTATCTGGCAAATTAAATGTTTGTTGCCTCCTCATGAAGTGTATACAGTATGAAGTGCAATGCAATCTTCTTTTCTGGAGAAAAAAAACAAAAAAAACAGAGGCGTCCTGTTCCACAAAATAGATTCAAAGACAGTAGGCCTACATGTACTTGAAATGAGAAAACTGATTTCACGGAATTGGAAACAAAACATTCTTATACCCTCTTCACATACCCGGATTTTTCTTACGAGTCCTTACGGATCCTTACGATTTGTCCACTTGTTACGCAAAAACACACACACACAAACACCTACAGGTAAAACGTGCCAAATGGGGATATTTAATGGTATAAGTATCTTGGAACTATGAAATTGGGGATATCGGAATTTGAGTTTTTATAATGATTCATTTTCTTTGATGTAAGTAATGCCAGTTAAAGAGATGGTTTATTGATTTCAAACTTGACTGAATTTGGTATCATTGCAATCGAAAAATGACACTGAGTCAAATCATTACATTTGTGTAACTTGTACATTCGAGCGAAATTTATAAAAGTTGATTGAACTTGACGAAAAATCAACCCACTCAACGCCCCCAAAACATCGTAAGTCAGCTGATTTTTGAAGTGACGACACAATATGAACAGCGGGCCGCTCAGCTGAAATGATTGACGACGGAGCGAGATGCAATTTGCGTGCTATACACATGTATTGCATTGACTCTCGAGTACCGTACCCATTTATACCTAACGCTGTTTACCTTCATCAAAATCCCCTGGAAATATGGATATGGACTAAAACATACTTGAGTATATACTCCAGAAGGCTCCTCCATGGCATGGTTTTGGTTCTTAATCTGACGTTATAGTCTAGATAAATGGTATATAACTTCCAAAAAGCGAGTGAATATATCGTCGATGTAGCGTTCAAGTTTTCCGTAGCTGGTAGCTGTGCGTGCGTACTCTGTGCATGTACTATGTGTGCAATACACTGACCTCTATATGCGTGCATCACATCGCGCAGCTTGCTAGCCAGCCTAGCCCGTAGCCCGGCGCTCGAGCTAGCCGTACGAATCGCGAACCGGACTGATCTGTTTCTCTCGGTTTATCAGGTCCTATACGACTTGATTTATCAAAAATGTAAATTAATCAGCCTAATCACACATTTTTGTAATGAATATCTGGACAATTATATGTAAATTTGTCGCCTATTTTACTCAAAAAGAGTCGTTAGGTCAGCATGCAAAATGTCCTTTGCCTTCCCAGATCAGACACATACACGCTGAAGTGCACTCAGAATATGTGATTATTTTCCGATTTTTATGCTCAAATGTGACGGAAAAAAATATAAAAATAAAACAAACATTTGTAGAAAGTATCATTTATTCAGTTTATCTCATTCAAAATGCCCCAAAAGAGCAAATATCACCACTATAGCGGTAAATATACAAACAACGTTAACCCATATCTGAAAATTGCAATGGGTATCCAACATTGTCCCGAATGTGTGATGTAGGTTGTTCATATTGTGACGTCATCGTTCGCATGTAAAATAACGCCGTCAATTCACTTCGTGAGTGGGTTCAGGAAAGGGCAACAAAATTGCATTTAATTTATTCCTCACAACAGTGAGGGCTTCAAAAGTACTTTGCTCATTTTGTTAATGTTCTCAGCAATCTGTAGAGGTGTAATTTGCCCATTTTCCACATTTCAATGAACCATCTCAATTACATAATGTCATAGAATAACAACATTTAGCCTGCTTTTATGTGAGAGTTTACTAGGTGCTGTTCATTTATCAGAATTTTTAAATCTCAGATGATACACAAAGTAGCGCTCGAAAATGTGGCGTCTTACTATGAAAATGTGGATGTCTTGGAACTATTCCAGGACATGGGTAGTAGACTCCTCCCGGGACCAAAATTAGCAAGGAATAAGAAAGTTATCAACTGGGGATATCCACAGTTGACAGTGTATCCCCACTTGGAAGCTATGTATATTATGATTATCCCCGTTTCACACGTCTTACAAACCCACTCCTTCTTCTCCTCCTCCTCTTCCTTCTTCCAACAAAAGCATCTGTAAAGGGCCGCGGTAGAAAATAGTAATTACAGGCATCATGGCATGCGACCTTTCTAGACAGGTTCTACAACACACATTTTTTCACGATGGAATACTTTATAAGTGATCCCTGGGTTTTTGTATATCCACAGTACAGAAAAGCGGCCTTTACAGAAAGCGGCCACAACGACATGTTTAACTTTAATACATTTTCTTGGTTCTACAGAAAAGAAAATCTGGACAAAAACAAATTTTACAATGATAATCATGCTTATCATTTTATTGATAATATAGTATAAAACAGCATAAACTGTACATGAAATATTTTGAGTAACATAATGTATATGGGGAAAAAACATACATGTTGCTAAGCTTCTTATGGTAGGTAAGCACATGGAAACACAATTATTTCGAGGACATTATTGTCAAGAAAACAATGAACAAACTAAAAACGTCAGTAATGAATTACTAGATGAACTAGCAAAATCTATCCAGCACCAAGTCTCCTACAATAGTATACATAAGATAAGGGAAAATAAAAATACATACATTAAAAAAGGAAACAAATATGATTTAGCAAAATAATGCGAAATAAATATGTAATTTCTTCAAGCCAGTGTAAACATTGTGAGCATGAACAAATATATTACAAGTACATGTTATGTATGACGAAAATAATGTGAGATAGAAGTGGGGTATTACGGAAAAATTACAAAAGTGGAATTCAAGCAGGATTTTAGAGGGGAAAACTCTATGGCTACAATCTTAGTGAGAAGTGAGTTCTTCTAAAAACGAGTGTAAATTATCAACTAGTGGAGGAAAGATGGAATAAAATGGGAGTACGAAAAGAAAGAAGAGGAGAGAGGGAGGAAGATAGAAAGATAGATACAAATAGAGAGAGAGAAAGAGGGAGAGAGAGAGAGAGAGAGAGATGAGAGAGAGAGAGGAGGGGAAAAGAGAGGAGGGGAGAGAAGAATGAGATAATGATTAACAGGAATGTTTCTTAAGATAAGTTCAAGTGAAATTGGAAGAGAGCAAGAGATAAGGACACAAAGAACGAGTCTGTTCAAGACGGGCTTGATAAACTAGGAGGAAACAAGAATAATGTCTGAAGAAAAAATGTACAGGATCAAATTTCCAGGAAAGAACAAAAATAGACCGATCCCAGATGCCTTCCTTGCCAAAACACAATCACACCTTGCCATAAACTCATATTTGAGAAGAAATACCAAGTAGCAGTTTCAGAAATCCTACAACATCAAATTCCCAAAACACTTTTGAGATTCATGCAATACTAGTATACCCTATTGACTACAAGCTGTGCATTAATAGCTTATTGCAGATAATGGTGATAAAATGCTTTATTCTAGAGTTTCAATCTTGGCTAAATTTAGACTGGAATACTTCCTAGTTTGATATCAAATTTTCCCAAATGGGAGTTGAAATCGATCTTCGTATGGCCGCAGTAATTCAAAGTCGTCACTGGGAATGTGTAAACATAACATGTACATAGAATACCAGGGACAAGATGTCCCTTTCACAAAAGATGTCCATGTGCTAACTCTTTCTTGGCAAACTGCCTCTAGCCCAAAGCGGTTTCAGGGAAGAGACTTAGTATATAGAAATAACGCATATACAAATATATTATGCCATGATTATAACGTTATTTTTCTTAACAAATACAAATTTGGAGCATGCACAGACGCAGGCTGGTATGTTTTTGTTTTCTCATTTGACAGTTACTTTTTTAGGATTGTGTGTCTAAGTATTTGAAGACGTTTCTTGGCAATTATGGTATTCTTGAGGAGCAGAACAAACTAAGAAAAAGGAAAATACCGTTTTTTTTTTCCTTCTAATAATGCCCAATAATACACTTTAAATTTACTGAGAAATGAAATAGTAAACACATAATGTACTGTTGTGTAAAGGTTTCATACAGAATGTAATGCTATTTTGATGCATTGACAACATGTCATTTCATTGTAGTACTAGTAAAACTGAACATTTCCATTGCATTACATGCAGTTTGTATACAACCATATGTTGGGCATATTGTGACGGATGGATAATTTTTAAAGGTACAAGAGGTAAGTAGTAAGTTTGAATACATATGTGAACGTTTTACAATTTTTGTTGAGGGTTGCTTTATCAATTTGCACCAAGTTCTGTTCACATCAGCTTCAACCCAGAGTGAAGTTCAAATCAACATGGAATGCTGCTTCTTTCATGTCATGTTGGAAAAAATATCCTCATTAATCTAGATTGAATATTGTTAACTTCCCCCAATACTGTTCATTTAGAGGAACTAGAAAATGAAGTGTTTGTATCTTCAGTTCCGTATCGATTCAAGAGACTGGAAAATATTCACTTTTAAAGAGAAGGTTGAGTTCTGGGAAGAGGTGAAAAATAATTATCATCGTTAGTATGCAAGTGTGGAAGAACATCTGACTAAAAGTATTCCCTGAAAAGCATGGCTCTTCAAATGCCTTCATATTCTAAATAGGGCAGGACAGATTTTTATGCCACATGATCATGTAGTCCCATATTAATCTTTCCATTTACAGTGCTTGTTACTTTACCAAGTCTGGGCGAAATTTCTTATTATTTTGATGATTCCAGAACCTTGCAGTACACACCAATACTTATATGCTAGATGATCAACCTTTTCTGATTGATTCCACACCGTTTCTTTCACAATGCAATTGCATGACCAGAACTCAACTTTATCTTTAAGAGCAATTATGTGCATGGCAGCTGTCCACACATAACTTATGAAAACAACTCTGAAGGGTAGGCAGTATGTTTGCATTTTCACATGAATTATCTTGGCTTCTACAAAGTGGATTATAATCAATACTGCTGATAAATATCTCTCAAATATTAAATCACATTTTGTTTGAAATATGGCAATCACAGCTCCCTAGGCAATCAAATATATGAAGTATAATGAAATTTATGAACATCATGAAGTGGCATCATAATGCATTTACATGGGGCTACTACTTTTCAGCGAGAAATATGAAAACATTGTTGATATACAACACAAATTCAAGCATTTTGAAAACTATCAAATACATAAATAAATGAAAATAAAACCAACATAAATCACGTAGCTGATAATTGCTTTCTATAGTTGAATGCTTTCTTTGTATTTCTGCATGGTATTTCCAAGAATAAAAAAGCTAGAAAAGGTAACATAAAGCAGTAAAATGTAAAAACAAAATATAGGTCTATTCCGGCTTCCATACGTCCTTTCATGAATTTCTTTACAACGAATATGTGCCATACACAGAGATAGGATATCATAAAAATGTACAGACTATAAACAAACAAAAAATGTTTTTCCAAACATGTATGCAAGAAATTATTGATGTGTAATAGGAATGGAGGAGACAAAAATAATGTGATCTGCTGTACAGTCCTGCATTGTAACAAGAGGAAGCACAGCGGACCTATGTACATACTTCCAAATGGTGAATTTGCTTATACTTTCTAATGAGAGTAGATACATGATGATCATTTTTTTAACATCATCATCCTGATACCTGTGTCACACCGCCAGACCACCGCCAGACCGACTCCAGACCGACTCCAAACCGACCGATTATTGGCTATTCCTGGTAATGTAATTGTTGGTTCGACCCGTTGTCAGTCTGGCGCCAGTCTCGTTGGTGTGAATGAGGTATAAACATCAGCTTTCAGAAACTGTATCCTTAAGTTTTTTTCATTTCCTGCTTTGATGGATGTAACTTCATCCCAAATACATTACAAGAGCCAGATGTGACATACGTGTAACTGAATGCTATTATGGATAAACAAACAAATATTAAACAACTACGGCAAGAAATGCATATTTTCCTGACAATTCTTTTTTGTTTAAACTTTCCCTCATGCTACCAGCAGATTTACAGAAGTGTAGAAACCTGATAGAAAAAACCACTTGACTTATACTTTATTAGATTTTAGCAACCCTACAATAAATTTCTATAGAGCGATAAAAAATCAAAAAATAGGTAGGAATTGAGCACCACAGATGCAACAAAAATTTATGATAATAAATCTTGTTAGAAAACAAATTGTATGAATGAGGGAAAATGCAGGGGGAAAAATGCAAGACAGATATAGCAATTACCTTATTCAATGAGGGAGTATTTGGCACTACAAGGGTTACTGTGGAAATCATTCAAGCTATTTGAAAACTATGACTTTTCATGATTTGTGCAGAAAAAATATTTTTTACTGTAGAGACAAAACACACTTTTGAGCATCTCATGTACAACAAAAGACAAAACTCTATAAAGAATGATGACCACAATGACATACATCTGAAAGTTACAGATTTTGCTTTTAAATCACTCTGCTAGTGATTCTGCCGTCAATGATGAAAGGAAGAATTACCCAACATCAGATGAATAATATTGAATCTAAAAATGCAGTCAAGGCACTTTATGGATGTTAAGATTATCTAAAGACGATGAAGAGATAGAACGGAAGCGCAAGTTAAGCAGTGTTGAATGTAAAGAACCCATGCAGACAAACTGTAGAGGCTTTATTCCTTGTATTCAATGATAGATGGCGGTAACCTTGGTTACTGAAGATAAATGCTGGATGCAATAATTGTGAATATTTCAGAGAAATAAAGGAACAAGAAAATATTGAGATATTTAAGGAGTTAATGGGAAATTTTGACTGTATTTTAAAAGAATTTTAAAAGAAAATTAGTCTGAGAGAGAGAAAGTAGAAACTGATGCACTGGAAATAATCTGTGCGCTTCTTATTTTGAGAAAGTTTTATCACAAATTCTGATGGTATTGCAGGAAAGTGTATATGGTTAGAACTTCAAATGTTTATTCTTTAAACTTGACAGGGTTTTGGCGTCCTCTTGTAAAATGGTGTACATTTCAAACACGAAAAAAGACAAGAAACTTATATTTCCATACAGAAACAGATAAGTGACTACTACTCCTTTTTGAACATCTGAGGTGCATTTTGAATAGACTTCATGAAAAACTATTGCTATAACTGCCATACAAAAGTTACTCTGTAGTTTGTCTAACTACTGATGGCCTTGGAAGTGATTTCTATCCTCTTGTTGCAGACGTTACGAGCATCTATTTCAAGTTGCACCCCTCTGGTTGTCAATAGCCCTGTCCTCATTGGCTTGAGTTTGCCAAATTTTATAACCGCTATTTTCAGAAGTTGCGTCTTCACCAGACCTATACCCTCACCACAAACTAGCTCAGACGGGCGCAAATTAGCCCGCCATTTCCCAAATAGCGGGATATGTTGAAAACAAGATCAAGATTTTTCAGGATATTTTCTAGACCAAAAATCCCGCTAACTGCAACTGCGGGCTGATGGAGGCGCAAATTAATTGGTTAATTTGCAATCGGAATAGTTAAAATAGCAAGTTATTTGGCAAACTCAAGCTGATGAGGACAGGCCTAATGGATGTGAAATCAAAGATTCAAATCTAGATCTCCACAGGCAGGAAATACCACAAGTAGAATCTATTATATTACACTGAGTTGCAGAAATTTGTGTAACTTACCATAGTAAAAGTAAGTAATCTAATCACATTATCTGGCCTTTCATGTAAATTTACTGTAATAATACTAAAATATAATAATATTGATCACAAAACACACAAAAAAGGTAAAATGAAATATTCTCACTTGTGCTATTTGAGGAAAAGAAATCATATCGGTACATAATCTACATCATAAATATGGAATTCATATTGAATTTAAACTGCTGTACTATATCTGTAAACAACTTTGCATAGACTTGAACAATGAGTTTGACTAATACATATCTACAATGTATCTATAGTAACAAGATAGATACAAATATTCAATTTAAAGCATTAGCAAGAATACATTGATGGGTTTGGAAAAGGTTTCAACAGGAATGTACCTAATTCTATTTACAAAAAAGGAATTTGAACAAGAGTAAAAAAGGGTAGGAATACAATTGTTAATACAAAAATTCATACTCATATTCTGAATACATCTATTTACACGCGCATTAAAAAAGATTGGTATTCTTTACGTTAAGTTTGACATACATTTTCACAGAGCTTCATTTGCTACAATATACGAATCACTGTCAGTATTGGCACTTAGCATGTACCTGATATTCACAACAGGTTTCTTGGGGAAATCACGGAACAGGGGGGGGGGGAGATATCCTCTTAAGGGCTAAGTACAGGGGGGGGATATGTTGACATATTGTTTATCGAATTGAAACTTATGCAAAAGTACACTGTAAGTATTTTGAATCAGTATTTGGAAGTTGCAAAAGTATTTTGAATCAGTGTGCAAGAAAAGTTAAAAGAATGTACCGGTATCTTATAATGTAACCACATATATTTCCTATTCTGAAATTCACTTTAATTTCCTATTTTGAACCTATGTTTGTTTATTAACTGATTTATTCATGAATTATTATTATTCGATTTCATTCAATTTTATTTCATTCGATCTTGTTTATCTATTTTCATTCATTCTTACCATTTTGACAGAATAAAGCCCTAGCAAACCCTGTCTTAACTGTAAAAGTGATAACCTGAGCCTCTAAAAATATTGTTGTAGACCATTTTCACAATTTAAGAAAAGGAAAAAAAGGTCCCAAAAATGTTCTCTCTAAAAGTACAAAATTGACAACATTACCGCGGTTAACTAATGTCTGCTATAGAGTTACTGTATGTCATACAAAGGTTGACTTATCCCGTTAACTACAAATACGACTTGATACACCGTATGATATCATACACCATGAATCATCTAAGATATACATGTATACCATACGTCAAACTGACAGCTGTTATGATGAAGATGTTGAATGCAGAAATAGGGGGTACAGCTTGGGGCAGAGATATGAGCAGTAAAACATTCAAGTTTCTTTGGAATCATGCTGTGTGTATTGCTCTGTTTTCATCTTCATATAGAGTAAAGATACTGTCAGGAGCCATGATAGCTAGTGACCTCTCTTTAAGTTTGTATCCCTTTAACCTTTCCTCAACAGAGTCCACTATAAGGTGAAAGACTCACTGCAACATTGCATGCAAGAAACTTTCACAAACCTGTCCCAAAAAAAACAGTTGTTGATGATGTACATACCACAAGGTTGAGCATACTTAAACAGACAAGACAAATTTCAGTTCTAGTTTCCTTAATGTCTGAAAGCTCCTGCCTTGCTAAACAGATGTCTTTCGCTAGCTGATCCTTGTCGGTCATTGCCAAGTGATCCAATAAATATAAGGGAAATTAATCTCCTGCTTTTCCCTGATCTCAGGATTGGGATTGTGCCTAAAGCATCGTTTGCTATATAGAGGGCGCTAGTAGCTATAAGTACTACTTGTAGTTACTAGCGCCCTCTATATAGCAAACGATGCCTAAGCGGTACTCGTTGGTCCCCCATGATCCCTTTTTTCTTATGTTAATTGAGAGCCGATTTCATGTGATAACCACCTGTCAGTGACCTTGCACGGAGGTCCAATCCCTCCTGGGCAAACTAGTGCAGACAGGCTTTAATATTTCGATAGCACAATACAAGGAATGCAAACATTTTGTTTTATTTTGTAGATATCAATTTGCTCATCTCCATTAGTACTGGTACACATGTCAGGTTAGCTTCAAATTTCAAATCATTTTAAAAGACATAATGATTGGGGACTGGGAAGCACATTTGTATTTAAAACAATAAAAAATGTTAGCAGAACGAAACCCCAATACCAATACCAAAGGACAGGAAAATCAAACAATATAGCAGGACTTTTTTCCCATAACAGCCACATACATGCTGCAACGATTGGCCAAGACAATATCTAGGAACCTATGTTCCTGAAACATCATTCTTATTTACAACGTAAAACTTTATATCAGGAATGACAAATCAACTGATCGTCTTGACTCAAAAGCATTATTTCATAGTCAATGGTAGAATGAAGATATACTGTCAATAAAAAATAGTACACGGATAACAGTACTCCTCCAAGTCATTATCAGTACAGTACTTTATACATTGTATTTTATATATTCAAGCTGCAGGTACAACATATGGAGTACTGCAAAGAATATCTTTTCAACACTGAGATGTTTATATTTATTATAGAAGCCTAATTGGCCTCATAGTTTCTACGTAAAAATTTAGAACTCTGCACTTTTTCACTACATTCAGTGATACCAGCACTTTCTAAATCAGAAGCTAAAACGCTGTTTAGTAGACTGATAAACAAGTTAATGTTTAAACCAGAATGTCCATATCATTCAAATCGAATTCACCGCGCAGATCATCTGATGCCCCCATAAAAATGATCTCCTTTGCCATAACACGCAACATAGGCATTAATGGTTAATAAATCTTCAAAGAAAACTGGAAGATGTAAAAAGCTGGTACGCCGGCCTCTCTGGAAATTTAAGGCAATTTATTTATGGCAGTGAAACTGTTCACTCGTAACGACATCACGCCGCGAAGCAATGGCTCTCTGTCAGGTTCAGGGTTCAGACACGAGCAGCGTCATCGTAATCATTGTACATCCGCCCTTCGCCCATGTCATTGGGTCGCTGCTGATGTCCTTTCCTTGGCCCAGCCGGAGCCCGCCTTGAATCGTACTGGTACTCGTCCACGAGTTGGTCCGAAACCGACTTTGACCTCGGCGGCATGTCCTTGTACTCCAGGTAGTCGGAGGTGGAGTTGGCTCGCCTGGACCGATCCCCACCAGCACCTGGGCCTGCAGAGGGGTGAAACGCATGGTTTGGGGCGGGGCCGTTGGGGTATGAGGTACGCCTTGGAGCCTGCTGTTGGTGCTCGCCTGTGTAGTTGTTGTGGCGGGCGTAGTTTTGCGTCCTTGCGTAATCGTCCTCTGGTCGACTATTCTCAGACATGGAGTAGTAGTTTGGGTCCTTTCCGCCGCGAGGCCTCCTACTCGGTCTATAAAAAATAGAAATAAACATAATAAAAGGGTTGCTTCAAAGAGTTCTTAACATATCCGGGGGGGGGGGGGGGGGGGGAATGTTTCACAAAGATCCTAAGTTGGACTTAAAAATTATAGAGAGCCAATTGTAGCCTTAAAATAAATTATATTCAAAAGCGAGAATTTCATTTAGACTTTTTATAAATTCCACATCGAAAACATGAAATCTCCTTGATAATAGAAAATATGAATGATTTGAATGAACATTTTATGCCTTTTTAAATAACTTTTAAAAAATATTTTCATAGATGCTAACGGCTTTTCATGATTGTAAAGTCAAACCTAAAAACTTTGTGAAACACCCCCCTGTTGTGCCTGGAAGAAAGGTGCGAAAGGATGCAATATAACAGATGTATTTCAAGAGAAATGCAATCTAAAGTTTTTGACATTCTACTACATCTACACAACACACTCCAAGCTGTATATTATCTATATTGTTAATCAATACTAAAATTTAAAGAAGTGAAAAATCAAGTTCGCCTCCTTCTGGCAGGCACATCACGAAATGTCTGATTACCTCAACCTGATCTTTAGGTTATCATTATTAACTGTTACCACGATTAAGATACAGGTATAAGGACTGTTAAATACTGCACAAATAATCTGGCTGAAGAGAAAACATCAGAATAAGATGTGTAGGACCTAATTTCTTTTTGGAACAAAAAATCTTCAAGGTTTCTGCTGTTTAGAGGTGGTAGGGAACTAATCATAGACCTTAGAATGAATTAACAAAAGACAAAAAATCATCTAATGTTTTTTGATAATTTGTTGACCATTACTCACTTGTCTAAACTACCATATCCATGTCGATCATCTTGTGGGGCAGTACGATACCGTTGATCTCGTTGATCAGGGTATTTATCATGACGTTCCTCACGCGGAGGCTGACGATCTCTCCTACTGTCATCCTGCCTTCTTCCACCATCTTGGTCATAATACCGATCATCCCTCCTAGCATCGAAGCGATCATCTCGCTCTCCCTCTCTATCAGGATTCCTTTCATCCTTTCTTCCATCATACCGACTGTCTTTATAGCGGTCGTCTCGTCTCGCATCTTGGCGTTGCTCATCTCGTTTTGGATTCTTACGCTCCGTCGACCGATCGCTGCGAGATGCATACTCTGCTCGTCTTTCGTTTGGCCTCCTTTCCCTTTCCTTCTCATCGCCCTCCCGTTTCTCCTGTTTATCCAAATCAACGTTCTCCTTCCCTTGTGCTGCTCTCGCATCGGCTCTGTTCTTTGCATTTTCAATGCGATCCGTGCGCTTCAGGCTCCTCCGTCGCTCCTGCTTCGGAGGGTCCGAAGGTCGATTGTCCCGGTTTCTATCATGGCGCCCGTCCCTTGGTTCCTGGGCACCGTGATCCTTCTTCCCATTGTACCTTACATATGGATTCTCTTCCGTGTCTCTGTCATTCCTACGACCATACCTATCGTCGTAGTTCCGCCCTTGGTCCTGACCATTCCTCAGGGTGCGGGGATCCGCGTAAGGATCATCAGAGTATCTATTGTTCGATGTCCTATCATCGCGTCTGTCCTTGGGTTCTGAATAGATATCGTCTCTTCGCTCTTTCCTCCTGTCTTCAGCTTCCTGAGGGAGCCGTTCGTACCTGTCTCGTTCTGGAACCCTGCTGTTCTGACGCTCTCTTTCTCGTTGCTCTGCCCTGGCGGCTTCTAACCTTTCTGTCTGACTCTGAAATACAGATACACACAAACAAAAAAAAGAGATGATTACTACAAAATCAGAGAATAGGTGTGCACAGAACTGCAAATCTTGTGCTCATATCTCTAAGACTTTTTCTTTTCACCTTAGAAAAGAAAATAACAACAGATGAAAAATCAAGAACAAAATAAAGAAAGTGCTATTAGTAAGACACATGATGGTTTCCAGAAGAGGTGAGGACTCGACACACATTACTCTTTTTGTTTGTGGGTGGGGGGGCTAAATTTAAATTAGTAAGAGCTGTTCCTCTTCAAATTCTCTCTTATCTCTTTGTTTGTTATTGAGTTTTGTTACCCCAAGGCCTAAAAAAAGAGATGTTGTATTGCCCTTAAGGTGCCAAAACAAGGGTCGGTCGGTCAGAAATCTTTTTTTTTTTTTTTTCCTTTTTTTCTCCCTCTTTGGGCTGATATTTCTCAGTTTTGAATGCTTGAATAGTTTTTTTCTCTAAAAAAAAAAAAAAAAAAAAAATTAAAAAGCAGCCGACCGTAGATTTCGATCGTTAAGTCGGTCGGTCGCAAAGGGCAATACAACATCTTTTCTTTTTATGCCTCATATGAAAAGTCTTTTTGAGTCTGAGAATCAAAACAAAGAAATAGATTAACACAAATACATAAACAAATATGACTAAGAATGACAACTTTATTTGTGAACATACCATGGTCTCTTGATGACTGTTGGGATCAACTCTTGTATAATCGTCCTCATCCTCCTCTCCGTCATCGATGTATTGACCCTGGTTATCAAGATGGCGTTGCTGGTATTGTTGTCTGAGTTGCATCATTTTGTCGGCCTTGCTCAGGGCTTCTTGGTTCTCTTCCTTGATCTTGGCTTCTCTCAGCTTCTGAATTTCCTCTTGGATTCTGTTGGGATAGTTGAAAATCAATCCATGTTCGGTTCAATTTAGGACTTTTGATGCACAATGTTCAAATTAAAATGTTTGCATTGAAGTTAAATAGATCGGTTTACTAACATATTAAAAATTGTAAATATGCATACTTTTTAAACAAAGATTGTTCTTGACAACTTGAAAGCTTGGAAAAGTTTGGCCCGACGGAGCAATAAGTAATGTATGCAGACTGGATTCTAAGTATTGTAGTTCATTCATTAATAAAAGGTTGATGGAATAACTCGTCACTAGGTCCCCAGGAAGGAAGGAAATATCCATAAATTCTAATATTTGTGTAAACCGGTCTATAGACAAAATTCTTTGTTAAGTGCCTTGTTACAAATTATTTTATTCACATGTTACGAATAATTGTATGTCCATCGTCAGAATGAGAATTGCATACATTAATTGTGTTCAAGTAGGACAAACATTATGACTCGTCTTACCTAGCAAAACATAATGTATGCAGTTTGCTTCCGACTTTTGAAATACAATTATTCATAACAGTGCCATGTCGGGGATCAAACCACGACCTTTGAATTTCAAGTCAAGGGCTTAAATTTCAAATAGCGCCTACGGCCATACAATGGTAGCTGCGACCATGAAAATATCAGAATATTAGTTGTGATATATATAATTTCCAAACGGGACTAGGCAATCGGTCGATTTTAGTCAAGAAACATTGTTTTTATAGCTAAATTAATATATTGACCTTGAGAGGGAGTTATACAACATCAACAGTTTATTATTACAATTTCATCACTTTAGACTCGATTTCAACCGCGCCAACGATCACTGAATATTGTTGGATCGCATATGCTTTCAATATGTAAATTTGAACCAAATTCATGACCACATACCAAAACTTTGCATTACCTTTAAACCACTCAATGCTACTTAAAGTTCTTACTTTTCATGTTCCTGTTTGGCCTGTTGTCTTGCTTTCCTCCTCTCGACCTCTTCCTGTTCAAGTCTCTCGGTCGCGGATATTTGACTCTTATTGCCTTCTTTGTCTTTTCCTTTCAGCGCATTCTCGGACCCAATGGATTTGCGGTTCTTCCCAAATCTAAGCAAAAAGGAAATACATGTATTGTTCAGGATGTTTGGACTTTCTTCCTAACTTGTATTTGGCAGTATGAATGCACAAAATGAATCAAGAACTTGAAATCACAATTGCATGACTAGAAAATCAAAAGAGGTTGAGTAAGTTCTTTCTGTAACATTTAGGATAAATTCATTATAAAATTGGAAGGGTACTCGTCATAAAAATCTGTTACATAGTATACAAGTTGCCAATACGGCTTGAGCAAGTAAGTGTAGAATTTAAGTCTCACTTATTTGCATTCAGAATGGATTTACAGCTTAGACATAAAAATCAACAATTGCATTTGTATAGTGATCAGAAAAACCTCGTACAGAACAGAAAACAATCATTATGATGTGAATTTTCCATTCAAAGTGTCCAGTAAAATATGTATATATCACACTCTCCCATTGTACTAGAATGGCAAAGATATATTTTCATGTTCCTAAAGTCGTGCTCAGGAATGCTCCTGCTTGATTTATAGCATTTAATCAAACCTATTAAAAAATCTCTCTGTATGCATTTGTAATTGTATTGATAAATGTTTATTCATCGCAGTTTCACTTTGCTGCATTGTTGTTTCTTTCATCATTAAAGATAAAATTGAGTTCTGTTCATGCGATTGCATTGTGAAAGAAACATTGTGAAAATTAGAACGAGTTGATCATCTAGCATATACAAATTTGTGTGTATTGCAAGGTTCTGGAATCATCAACATGATAAGAAATTTGGCCAAGTCTTGGTAAAGTTACAAACACTGTACACAGAAAGATGTACATGGGACTACCGTACCCTATATTTATCCAGGCCGGATAGATATGATAATTTACCAAATATATCAATTAGTAGGCTGTTTCCCAGCAAAATGTGTATCATCACGTATTAGTCAAAACATATTCTTTCACATGATTGGAAATAAGAGCTTCCATTTCATTTTTTGAGAGGGGGGCGTTTCCAAAACTGGTCTATACCTTTAATCTATCCATCTATCAACATTTCCAAAATGCAGTACAAAACTTATATCTTGCCGAAGTTTTTCATACTAACCTAAAGAGTCCTTTGAATCCCGTACCAGAGCTCTTCGCTTTGCTCTTATCTTCTTTCTTATCTTTCTTCTTCTTCATACTCCCAGCAGACTGGATACTCCCATCTCCTCCTCCTCCTCCTCCTCCACTGGACCTTGAGATGCTGTATCCTCCATTCTCCTCAGCCTCCATCACTAGGGAAGATCAATTATTAAAGTTTGTAATTAATTTGGGTAAGGATCCAAACTTATTCTTTTTTCTTCAAAAGTGATACCAGTAAAACGATAAATCATAATCATAATCATAGAATGTATCCTCCATTTTCATCAGCCTCCATCACTACGGAAGATCAATTATTAAAGTTTGTAATTAATTTGGGTAAGGATCCAAACTTCTTCTTTTTTTCTTCAAAAGTGATACCTGGGCCCTGTCTTACAAATAGTTTGCAAGTCTTCTTATCAATCGCAAGTTTGCAATCTCCTATCCCTTACATGTATGTACATAGTTGCGATTGATATCAATCACAAATAAGTTGCGATTAATATCAACTCTTTGTTAGATAGGGCCCAGTTCAACAGATAAATCAAATAGGTGATTCATTAGTAGATGTCTTCATGATTAAAGGAGTTTTCTAATAGCTGAATGCAAAGCAAAACGCTTTAATATTTGATGGATGTAACATTCATCTGGCTCAAATGCATACAAAGAAACATTTCTCACTTATTCTCAGATGATTATCCAGAGATGCCAACTTTTGGAAATCAGAAATAGGGAGGATTTGTAACCGACACTAAATAATGTGCGCGTAGCGCACATCTCGAGCGCGTAGCGCCCGACCCATGCGGCCGGGGTCCAGGGCCCACCTTAGGGCCCTGGAAGCTCTGGGGTTCTAGATGCTCTCTGGTGCAATCTGAGCCTTATTTTCGAGCATTTTACATGTGTATTTAGTTAAATAATTCCCACCTTTTTTTTTTAATAAAAAAAAAATTGTACAAAATGCATGATGAATTTCTTTCAGACTTCCAATTACACGGGTACTTGATACTGTATTCGGTCTTATACTTCTGAGACCATTTCTTGGTCTTCTTTTGCTGATTTTCGACCATTTGGATTCTGTGTCAATATCCATGCATTGGTTACGGCGATCCATATGCTGAAACAATCTTTCGCTACTCTTAATTTGTCTTTTAACATAGTGGAATTACTACATGCTAAAGTTAGCAGACGATATTTCTTATTCAATTCACAGATATATATACTGATAAGCGCCCCCCAAAAAAAAAAATCATAATTAAAAAAAAAAGAAAAAAAAAAGAAAAAAAAAAAAAAAAAAAAATCTTTTTTTTTTTAAATAAATCGGGAGGATAAGGATGCTGATCGTAAGGTCGGGAGTTGGGGTGAATTATCGGGAGCCTCCCGATGAAATCGGGAGGGTTGGCATCTCTGGATTATCAGATCACTGATTTATGAAGGGCATTCATGAGCATTTGAATACTTTATGCAAAGTTAAACACAAATATAATGATCTTTTCATCTGAAAATCTCATACAAAATCCAAAACAAACTGGAATTTAGGGTCATAGAAAATTTATTGTCAAAAATCAGATATTTGAAATGTTGAGCCTTGTCTAATGGGAATTGGATGTACAGGAGTGTCTAATATGCTTTTCAAACTGGTAAAATTTTGCTCAGCCCCAGACAATAGGTGGGGCTAAAGGGAGGTCTTAGCCCCACCTATAGCCCTGGGCTAAGCTTTGCCCACTTTCTGTTAAGACACAATTTTACCAAAGTGTACTAGCCCCACCTAAAGTACAGAGTTAGTTGGCCCTGCAAAAAAAGCAGTGCTAACGTGAATTATCTTATCCTGGGGTGGGCGCTTAGTACGGTACTAAAACAGCGTGTGTGAAAAGCCAAAAAGTTAGCCTGGGGCTAAGCAAAGTACGGGGCTAAGAAAAGTACGGGACTAAGCAAATCAAGTGTGAATAGCATTTAATAAAGCAACCCAACCCAATGTCTTCTCCCTTTTTCTCTCTCCATCCCCTCCTCCTCACCTGTATACATTGGTGGCATATCTCCATTTGGTGATTGGTCACCATAAGACCTGTCCACCGCTGCCCTGAAGCTGTCGTTGCAGACACGACCTCTCCTGACCTTTGCTCGCGGTCGGCCGGGAAAGTCCTCCCTCTGTTGGTGAACGTTGGCGACAGCCACCTGAAGGCTCTCCAGTGAGCTAGACTTTTCCATACCCAACCCGGGGCCCATGGTTTTGGAAGAACCTGGTAATGCAAACAGAATAATGGATTGACAGTCATTGATATTAATTGAAAGATCAATTCAAACTTGATAGATTGTTTAGATGACCGATCTTTGAGTGACTTCTTGACAGATTTATGTCAGTTGATCACTATGTACATGTATATTTAATACCAAGTTTTGTAATTTTCTAAGTATATCTAAATTGATTTGTTGCGATTTGTGTTTCTTGAGAAGGTGACATATAAAAGCTTGCATCTAAAAGTATTCAGCAAAGGTCCTAATTGAACCATTTCGCCTATATTATTGAGTTACGAAAAATGCAAAAACCTAAAATTGACAAGAGGTATGAATAATTGAGGTGTTAACTGTAAATTAGTGGCTTGATTCATTGATTGACTGATTGATCACTTCACCGTGAAAGCAGGCTTAAGAACATACATAAGGGAGAAGTAATTACTTTGTACGTTTGCAACTCATTAACTGTTGTTATTTTATGTAATGAATCTAACATTCTCATCTTTTGTTCAATTAAATAAATAAAAGTAAAAAGAATTATACCATAAAGTAAAAGAATACTGTAACACTACAAGCTGTAAACTTAGGAAACATAATGGCACATTACGATGTCAAATAGCACTCCTTCTGGTTTTTAGTTACTTGACATGTATTTCTATAAATGGTTTAGAAAAATAAATACAGTAAGTGAGAATGAAATATGATGACATAACTGCTCCCCATTACCATACTTGAGGCCACAACAAAAATCATTTATTGGGTGGGGAAGGTTATCAAACAAATGATGTGCAATTTAAATACAGTGCATTTTTTAAACAAAAGCTAGGTAAACAAAATGCCAGATTACTATGACATAAGTGAAAGCTCGAAACACACCAGCAAAGACAGAGCCATAGAGGAAAATAATAAAATCATTTAATGGACTATAATGTATTGCAGAAAAACAAATTCATGTTACAAAGGTGAAAGAGCAAAATCACACCACACAGAAAGACACCAATACTGAGTAAACAGAGTTTGCTGATGTAGCGCAGTAAATAGGAGAAGCTGGAAAAGAATATTGCAGAATATAGATTAAAAATACAACACAAATAAAATACATTGTTCACCATGATAACATGCATATAGTTTCACAACACACAAGGTTTTTTTAAAGCTGTATTTTAAAGTACTAAAGGATTTCTATTTACAAACACATCAAAGGATATTTTAAAGAAAGATTAGCAGAATCATTATAGCATTTGGTCGTGAATAAGAGCTGGAAAGTGGCAATTTGAAAATATGAAATTCTTGATGACTAGGGTCTTGAATGATTGATAAGTACTTTCAAAACTGCAAGGTGTTGGGACATTTTAGTCAGAGAGAAGAATGATTGACAGTGACATGATGGCTCAGTGATAGAGCAGTGGTCTAGTGAAACCTGGAGGTCCCGGGTTAAAAACTAAGTCGATGCGCTAGTGCCCTTTGTTCCTCGGAGAAGACTTAAAGCCGTCGGTCCCCTGGTTGCCTAATTACAAGCACACAACATGTTTCTTAGCAGTCAGGTAAAAATAACATCAAACCAAACCAAACCCAACAAATCCATAATGACAGCATACCAGTCACAAGACCAGTATTGCGCTCAGTGGAAGGTTTCACATCCCAGACTATTTTGATAACCTTCCACTGAGAGGAGGATCGTAAGGTGAGTGACAACTAATTTTTTCCTCCTAATGTTATTTATCTACAGGGTACATGTATCTGAAATCTTAATGTGAAACAAGAATGATAGAGAGAAGTGTAGAATTAATTGAATCTGCATGATGTAGATAGGTTAAAAGTTGAGCCTTGCCATTGCATCTAAAATGGTAGCATTAATCAATGAAATGCATTATTGATAACTAAATTCCTCATGAAAAAAAAAATGCTCTTTTTTTTTTTTGAATATTTTTTTTAACAAAAATGAGGATTTGCCATTACAGTGGCAAGATTAACTGCAAAGTTACATATTCTCTCTCCTTTATAGTCAGAGTTTGGGATAACCAAAAAGTGCTCTTTCAAACATTTTATGAAATGGATATTTAAATTTCTCTGCAAATTTTCATGTGCACATGATTAAAAATAAACATGACGCAAGTTTCCAAATACTTCAAACACAATCTTTTATATTGGCGAGTAAACCTATTTATTAAAGGAAAATGGTTAACACTACAATCCAACACTGACAAACATCAAACACATGTAACTCCCAGAACAGTCCCTTTCCACCAAACACACAGAATGACTACAGAAATGAAAGATGAGAGGAACTAAAGTAACCTGATTAGTGCACTGCAACTTTTTTTGTTTTTGAAGAATGCAAAAGAAAATGATTTGAAGCATGGAAAACAAAGCAAAAAGAGCCCCGTCTGTAGGATAGGTGTGTTTTCTTTTCAACACAAGAGGGCGCTACTTACTCTCTTCAACCCGGCTAGTGCTAGGTTTAGAGTCGAGGAGGGAATCCATCGAGCTCGATCGGAGCAGACTACTCGTACTGGCGGCGACATCTGTGTAAAGGAGGGGGGTGTGGAGGGCACTCTAAGTCAGTTTATTCTCCTTTAATTTTTCAAGTTAATGAAATCTTAACTCACCAACCCTGAAGTATATTGTATTGAATATTCACCTCGTGAATTAGTAATTAATGAAGATCACAAGTTAGTATTTATATCTGATTTCCAGATTTTCCACTTCCAAACTAATATCCTTACATAGGTTTAAAATTGACAATGAAGTTACTATTTATAAAAGCAACAAAGTACATGTATACATGTATGTACCAAACCAAATATCTATGGGGGCATATGACACTTACAATAAATAAATAAATAAATAAACACAGCTAAATCTCTGTGTACACATACCATAGATTTTAATGTAGAAAGGAACCAATTACTTGCTTTTTATATTAAATGATAAACAAGGGGGCTCACAGACAAACATAAATATATAGATACGGTAACTAAATATTCAAAATTACGGGATTGGCATATCAAATGGAAAGATCACATTGGCTTCATCTACAGTACATGTACACTGATAGAGGTATGCTGAATATATGTAAACATAGATAATGATGATGAATAACTCAAAAATAAGGTTTACAAGTACAGTTAAAATCTGATATCAAAGGCTTAGACAAAAACACCATGCTAAAAGCTAAAAACAAAAGTTTTTGAACAAATAGTGTTTATGCATTAAAAATAAGTGTGCAGCTTGCAAATATTGTGTCGGGATAAAAACAGTATACATAAATATGCAAATCTTTAAACGTTAACACAACTCAAGAATTAAAATAGAGAGCTTTTGCATTTCACTCAACTGCAAAGCTTACAGCTATGATGAAGGGTAAACAATGAAATTCAAAACTTAATAAATATCCATTTGCAATGCCAATAATTACTTTTAACACACCCAAAGTAAAGCAATTGTAGCAAATTTATCTTACAAAAACATTTGAGTGACTATAATAAAATTATTTTCTTGCCATTTATACTCTTACTGTGTGCCAAGGGTTATAGCATGTTTGAAAGATTATACCAAAACCTGAACGATGTCCTCTTTTGTCTTACACCTGAACCTCTCAAACCATGACTTCCAGACAAAATATGTGGAATTTAGTACCCTTTTTGAGATAAAATTGAGGTTTCTTTTCATGCTTCATGTTTCTGTTCTTTATTCATTTACTACGAATAATGCTAAAGTGAGAAAAGATCCTAAACAAAATCTTCAATTTTCTCACAATTTTGTTTAGTAGCATATACATGTACATGTGTAATAACTATTACCATAGTTATTTAAAAAGCTGGATTCATGCTCCAAACATTGGTATATATTGATCCCCATATGCACATTTTTGGGTGGAGAATTTTTTTTTTCTTGTCTGTTCTTGTGTGTTTGTCACATATATATGACATCAGTGCAGCAAGAGTTAATAGCACCAGGACCCCATTTCACAAAACTTGTCATCAGTGACAAGTTTTTCTTCTTCTTTGCTTCTGATTGGTTATCAGCAGACTTGTCACTGATTTTTGTCATTTGTCATTGAAAACAGGCTTTGTGAAACGGGTCCCAGATAAACCTCTTCGGTTGTTGTGTTGACTCCAATGATATCTATTATCTTCTCACCTTTTTGTGTTGAGGTTGTTGGTTTATTTGGTGTCTCTCCTTTTGTTTTCTTGTACCAAGCCATCTGAAAGGAATAAGGTAACAAACAAACTTTGTATTATGAGAGATGCTCTGTGGAGGAGTGAGAGAGAAAGGGAACGGAAGGGGCATAGGAGGGATGGAGTGAGGAGGGAAAGAGAGAGAGGTGGGTATGAGAGAGAGAGGGTGGAGAGAGGGGAGTATGAGAAAGAGGGGGAGAGAGAGGGAGAGAGGCGAGTACAAGAGAAAGAGGGAGAGAGGCGTGTAAGATAGAGAGAGAGAGAGAGAGAGGAAGAGAGGCGGGTATGAGAGAGAGAGAGAGAGAGAGAGGCGGGTACGACAGGGGGAGAGAGGCGAGTACAAGAGAAAGAGGGAGAGAGGCGTGTAAGATAGAGAGAGGAGAACGGAGGAGCACACACTAGCAAGTCTGGAGTACAGGGGTATATTGTATAAACAAAATCAGTGTGTGGTGCTTTCTATGAGAGTGATTGATTACACGATGTCTTCGTTTGACTTTTGCGATGTGAATTAGGTGCTTTTTCTTTGGAACTGTTCTGGGAATTTGATCGACTTACGCAATTCTTCGACTTCAAAAATTGACTAATACATAGGATTAACACAGGAAGTCCATGGAGAAAGACTGGGACTTTTTATTATCATTGACTTAAGAGGTTATTTAACACATGCGACATTGACTTGTGCGAGGTTGACTGTACATTTCAATGATTTACCTGTTTAGCATCCAATGAGCCGCCTTGACGCCTCTCTGAGAAGCTGGCCCTGGCATAGTTGTCTCTAGCAAAATTGTCAGGATCTGGTAATGGACTCAGCTCCCTGTAATGATAAAGAGAGAGAGCAGAGGTTTACAGATTTTCTGTGATGTGACTATGATTTCAAAAATGGGGGTCGATTTACAAACTTTCATAAAACATTTATATCAACTCTTGCACAGAAAAAAACTGCATATAAGACCATTTGTATAAAGAAAACCCACCAGATTGTGCAAAAAAATTCTGTTTATTCCCTGAAACTTTTTAAAGCTAATCTTAAGCTCTGGTATGGAAATCGTATTTTGAGAGAAAAGTGCTTTTATTTTGTCTGGATTGTTTGTCCTGCAGTAGATTGGTTGTTTGAACCAGTGAAATAAAAACAAACAAATGCACAAAACTTACTGGGCATCATCTTTAATAAAAACCACAACTTCCATTTGCACATATTTTTCTCAGCCCATTACTCAGCCACTATACATTTTCACCCAACACTGTTTGGCACATGTCATTTATTTGTAATCTTTAACATTCAGTGTAAGTTTTGTTCGATTCTGTGAGAATTTATTTTCTATATTTACTGTAACTCAAGTTTATCTTTAAACATAGTTCATCATCGAAACAGATAAGAAAGGTACTTTTGCATGAAGAAAAACTTGCCCAAGAACACCATTTCTTGTTTCTACTGAGTGGTCTTTCAACAAACTGTACGTTTCAATGTATTTACCTCAACCAACCAACCAACAAACTTGAATAATACAGAATTTTCATCCCAAGCAAGAGGTACAGTCAAACCTGTCTATAGCGACCGCCCAAGGGAAACACAAAAAGTGGTCTTTATAGACAGGTGGTCTTTGAAGACAGGTTTGTTTAGTACATGTTTCAATGAGAATCAATTTTCAAGGGAAACAAACAATGTGGTCTTTGTAGACAGGTGGTCTTTGTAGACAGGTGGTCACTGAATAGAAGCAGGATTGACTGTAACACAATTTTCTTGTTTCTACTGTGTAGTATTTCATCATAGGTTTCAATGTATTTACACCAACCAACCAACCAACTAGAATAATGCTCTAATTGAGAAATACAGAATTTTCATCCCAAAGCAAGAGGTAATTGGACCTTACCCATCTTTAGCACCATTCTCCCAGTCCAGGAGCCACTGAGGGGGTGAGGGCGCCCTAGCGGATGGTGAGCTGTGGATGGACAAGTGCATCGGTGGTGGGCTAGCATCAGCCTGCATCGCTGTCTCCGCTGAACCTGATGACGACGGAAGCGTCTGTCCACTCGAAGACTTCCTTGCTCCTCTACTGTAGATCGGCTCTCCATCGCTGCCAGGATAGGTGACCTTTGCCCCCTGATGGTGCCTCGGCGACGTGGCATGATGCGGTTCCACCGACGCCTGCACCACGATCTCGTTCCCGCGATGCATGCCACCACCGTTCATGGTCCGGGAGCTGAGGATTCCATCCGAGAGGCTGTTCGGCATCCCGAAGTTGCCGTCCTTCTGAGGGAGCGGGGACAGGAGACCGCTGTCTACGTTGCGGTCCGTCGCGGGGCTCGTGGCACCACCCTTGTTGAGGTTGTTGGTGTGGAAGTCGGGGGCCTGCTGGTCGAGTCGCCGGGCGATCACCAGGGAGATGGTGGAGCGGGGTGACTTCTCGTGAGACATTGCTAGGCGAAGCGTCTCCATGGCTTCACTGTTAGACATGTTGGCCAGGGAGGTGTCGTTGATGCACAGGAGTTGGTCGTTCGGGCGTAGACGACAATCCTACAGCAAACAACAACATGTTTAATATCAAATACATCTTAGCACTGCCACTGCACATGCATCAAATCACTTCACTGCATCAAACAGGACTATCTTGTATATTGACTTACACAGGAAACTTTGGCAGCAAAAACGCACTTTGGTTGACATGACAATTATCTTGAAAACAGAAGTGTATTAGACAAATATCTAACAAACTCCAACAGTAATGTATTTTCCTTAAATTTCATACATCTATTATTTTGACATCTGAAATTGTTAGCTATTCGCAAAAAATGCCTAGGATGACAAAATTCATACAGATGTTGATGAATCACAATTCTATTTATCTCCAATGTCTTCATAAAGAAAGAAAAACTGGATTGCCAAAACATACACGGACGTTACTGTTCTATGCTCTACCAAAACACATCAGTATTTCCACAACCTGCCTGGTCTGTTCTAAAAAGTTAGGAATCTATATTACAGAAAAGAGAGAAAACCTGACTACTCGAAAGTTGAGAGTACCTTAGACGCTGCTCCACCATGGATAACAGACTTGATGAAGATTCCTAGATCTTTACTGCTATGATCCTCTGTAGCTCCACTGGTCTTGCCCTTGACGCTGACCCCTAACCCCGCTGACCCTGTGTCATTCAGGGGAATGTCAAAGGTCATCACCGCCCTGTTCTGGGGAGAGGTGACGGGGTCTTCCACAGGAGCAGCATCCTCAGGCTGCTTAAAGATCGAATCAGGGATAGATTTATATTCAAGATTCAAGATTATTTTATTGGTCCATGCATGCAAACATTACATAGAAATTTTGCTTCCAACATACAAATGATAGGAAATACAATACAAAATTCAACAATAGAAAACGATGTACATATATATGGATAATTATTTACAATGTGAATGTGCCCCTCAATTTAATTCAAAGACCCCCCCCCCCCCCCCCACCCAATGACATTTTAGACTACCATTTTAACTTCAATAATTTGATTGATTCAGATTTCAATTTTGGTGATAAATATTTCAGATTCAGATGTACAGAGTGATGTATGCTGTATTGTCTACAATTACTATGTCTCATAATATTTCCTGTCAGCCACCATCACTATCATCATCATCGACATCATCATTACCACCACCATCATCTTCATCGTCATCATCATCAACATCAAAATCATCATCATTACAACCATAATCCTCCTCAGCTTTCTCATTACTACGATTATGTCTCAGAGGCATAAAATATTTCAAAAATTGTTTTAGATACATTCACACTTTTATATTTTGACTTAGCATATTCGTTTGGCCTTTCACTTCTTCATACTCATGTTAACTTCTCAAACTTCAGAGTTACCAGTAACTGAAAATGCTTGCCCTTGCTGTAGCAAAAGGGATATACTGACCAGCTGTCTTGGGACCATCTTGACCGGTGAGTCCTGTCTGGACACCACAAGGTTGACCACACCTCCTAGCTTCACACTACGAAGGATGGACACTGCTTCACTCTGACTTTTACCAGTCATCTCGATACCATTCACCTGAAAGCAGATATTGAAATAACAGAAATGAATAAATTAACTTGACTTAAAGAGTTACTGAAAATGTCACTAAATCACAACAAATGCATGAGCTTATCACAACATATTGCTTGTAATTGTCATTTTGAATGAAATCTGAACAAAGTGAATTGAAATTCAGAATTTGACTTTTTAGAGTCTAGTTTCAAGAAAGTATTCTTGCTCAAAACTTTCTAAACTGTGCGGTCAGCCAGTCACAATGGCAAAACTTTAATACAGGAACCAAATTTTTCATAATTCAGTTGGAAATATCTAGAAGTTTCCTCAGAAGATTTGCAATCACATTCGGCAACACTACAAACAAATTTGTGGATTCCACCTTCCTGTTAGTATGACCTAACCTACTAAGGTGTTGTGGTCTAGTGGAAAAGTCACCCAACTGCAGATCACAAGAGTTCAGTCGCGGCACTAATGTCCTTTGGCAAGACGTTAATCTACATTTGCCACTTTCCACCAAGGTGTTAAATGGGTACCCGGTAGAATGCGAAGTTAATGTGGTTAGATAAGCAAGTGTGCATTTAAATAACGCTCGGCTGGAAGTTCCCCAGGGAGTGGAGATTGTGCACACAATGTGTGCGGGCAAGCTTTCAATCCAATGACTGGGGTAATAGTATATCTGTAAAGCGCTTAGAGACATCGTAGATCTTTTAAGTTGCTTTATAAAAGCGGAATATTATTCTTATTATTTATGACAAGACAAACAAAAGTATCTTTCTAGTTACCTCCATCACCCTGTCTCCTGGTTTGAGCCTGCCATCACATATAGCGGCTCCTTTAGGCAGGATGTTCTTGATGAAGATGGGGTTCTTTCCACCGGTGGGATTGTCCCGCGACGTCACACTGAAGCCTAACCCTTGAGGACCTAGCAAAACAAAGATCATAGTAAAATGGAATCAACAACACAGCACAAATAGATAGATAAAATTCTGTGATCTTCATCCTGCTTCTAGTGGCATACTAAATCTTTTGTATATTTGTTTGGTTTCAGGAGTATACAGACATCATAGTTTAGCTGAAGAGGCAGAACAAAAGATAACGGAGAAAAGATACTGTGTATCACAACAGAAGAGGAAATGGGGGGGAAATGAGAACTACATGTACAAAAAAGAATTAAATGCCGATTCAAACAGGCTATTGTGAAATCAACTATTACAACTATTACTGCATGTACAAAAGAGACCTGCATCACAAAGGATGAACAAGGAACAAAATAATACACGTTAAAGCAGTTATAATAAAAAAAAAAAATAACAAAATTTGGAGGCTTGGCCACGGTACATCTATTACTGCAAGTAATAAGAAATTTAACAACAGTCAAACCTGTTATGAAGGCCACCATAGGAAACATGGAAAATGGCCACTATAGACAGGTGGTCTCTACAGAGTTGCTCACTAAGACAGGTTTGACTGTACTACAATTACATCCTTAACTACAAACATATCTTCACTGCTAACATTTAAAAAATAAAGAGTCATTTTTTGTATAGTCCCTACAAGAAATATCATGTGAATTCCATTACCTTTCACGAGTTGAATATATAGCTTGCGACCGCTTCTCCTGGTGCTCATGGGTGCTATGAGCTTGGCGTTGGGGCTCTTAATGTCTTCACAAATTTCTAAGTCTTTTTTTCTTCAATTCTACATCTACTAATACTACAACTGTCAAACACAGAAATTGTGTGTTTATTTTTTTTGTTAATCCTTGCAAGAAATATCATGTGAATTCCATTACCTTTCATGAGTTGAATATAAAGCTTGCGTCCTATTCTCCTGGTGCTCATGGGTGCTATGAGCTTGGCGTTGGGGCTCTTAGGGTCTGTAGGGGATGAGAGTGCCGTGGTAGGAGATCGCACTGGGATGACTGGAGGGACTTTCCCGTCTGGGGACTTTGGTGGAATGTTGATGTGAAGATGGCCGTTCTCTCTCAGTGTTGTGCCGCCAACGGCTGCCTCGGAGCTGAAGAAGGTGTCTCGTTGTAGGGTCAGCTTGACAGTGGGGTTGCGCATCGCATCTCGTAGCATCTCTTGCGCTCTGTAGTGTGTTGGACAATAAAGGATTCCAATATGATGCCCATGTTGATATCATCGGTCACAGCAATGTGAAAGATTCTCAAATATGAAATATGAAACAAGTGTTAACGTGATCACTGCTGCTTTTCAATAACCTCAGGGTTACTTGACAAAATAATTTTAATTTAGCAAGATATCCTGGAATTGTCAGACCAATTCTAAATTCAAATGAGTCATTGGTTAATAAATGACACCCCTTGGCCTTTTCCAGATTGTCTCAAATCAACTTCGCTCATTCTGAGAAGGTATAAGTATTTGATTAAAGAGGAAGTCCACCCTAATACTAAGTTGCTTTTGATAGAAGCAGAACAATGAGAGGAACGGGTCAATGAAACCTTGAGCATGAAGTTTTGAGAACGGATACAAAATAAGAAAGTTATGAAATGTTGAAGGTGCGATCAATCACACACTTATTGGCATTTCTGTTATGTATCTTGCGAGATCCTCTCCCATTTGCCCTAGGAAAGTTTTCAATCAAATTGGAGAAGAGCTCACAAGATACATCCCAGTTTTTTGTTGCCAATTTGTGTTTCACTGATGACAACAATAAAAATTCATAACTTTCCTACTTTTAATCGGATATTGCTCAACTTTCACTAATTTAATTCTCTAATTTTTCCGCTTTAATTAAAACCAACTTAATATCACGGTAGACTTCCCCATTAAGACTAAGATTAGAATAAATAAATTTTTACTCACCGATTGAACGAGTGTAGTGATATATCACTGCCATTGATCTGTACAATGTAATCACCAGGTCTGAGACGACCATCACGGGCAGCCCTACCACCAGCCTCAATACTGTGTACCACTATACCAAACGCACTGGGAAGAAGAAGACAAAACAAAGAAATATGAGACAAATGCCAAGATATATATTGAGAGAGGTGCAGTTTGAATGTTTGAATAAAGTGATATATCACTCCGACTGATCTGTACAATGTAGTCACCTGGGGCCAATTTCACGAAACCGTCATAAGTCTAGGTTCATGGACATCCAATAGAGATCCTGCAGAGAAGTGTGTTAAATCTATGACACACGTTTCAATGGGATGCCCAAGGAGTTAGACTTATGACTGTTTCGAGAAACGGCCCCTGGGTTTTTTAATACCAAACTGACTGTGTGGAGCAAATTAGGTCTTGCCTGTTGGTAGAGAGTTTAAGGATTAATTCAATGACTGCCATGATGTGGACTGTGCCACTTGGTGACTGTTTGAGGTATGAGTACTTCTGGCAGATACAATATTTATTTAAAAAATCAATGATACTTGGGGCCTATTGGTACAAGAGGGTTTGTAGTATACAATATTTTTGATAATCATTATTGAAGAGCTTTTCAAAATTTTCTATTAACATATTTACAAGTATCTTTAATTAGTTGAGACAAATAATGTTCATGTTTTCCAGTGGTATTTCTCTCTCAGTATCTATTATTCAAAATGCCTTCAAAACGTTTTGAGCTACTGGGATAACATGCTTATTAAAGATGTTCCAACTAATAATAGTATTATTACAGTACCTTCCATCTTTTTGCTCTATCTTACTGATGATATGAACACTTAGAGGTGTCCCATCATTTGTAAGTACAATACGGTTCGTCTCTGCCTCTGTTTACCAACTGGGCCCATCACAGAGCTTACCTACATTCTCACTACATTAATATCATAATTACCATCATACTTTGTCTTAATTATCATCATTATTACCTTCCATCTTCTTGCTCTATCTTGCTGATGATATGAACACCAAGTGGTGTCCCATCATTCGTAAGTACAATACTGTCTGTCTCTGCATCTTGGTCGCCTTCTATCATAACATCAGGTCCTCTCTCGGAGCCTCCCTGCAAAATAAAACATGACAATCATTAAAGGGCAAATCCTTGTAGTCACTTTAGTGGTAATAAATTAGGCCGGTCATTAGGAAGTTATGAAGGCTTGAAATGTGAGATCACTAAATCCATGCAAATCTCAAATTGGCAATTTGGTCATTGGATTGAGACGTAGTCATGGAACAACTCTCCTGTTTATCGAGTAAAAAAATGAATTTCTCATATTCTTTGAAGTGCCTTCGGGATAGCTCATTATTAAAGGTCAGGACTCTAAAAAGAAAAGACCCTCATGAATCTTACATTTTGAAGGGGGAAAAAAAAAGTCATTTCAATATTTTTGTGTGTTGAAACATAAGGAAAGTGGTCCGAAACTCCGCCACAACGACATGACCTATTAACACAATTTAAAGTGCCCATATGTATAGTGATTACAACTCACAAAAATTCAAAACCTTCTTATATTTGGGCCAGTTTTGTTCAAAAACTTTCCCTGGTCAACTTCTCTGATTTTTCTGCTTTCATTTTAATAGAGAAGTTTGCTACCAAGATAGGATTTTCCTTTTAAAGCCTGTCTATACTAGTTTATCCAGGAGGGATCAGACCTCCCTGCAAGGTCACTGACAGGTGGTTATCTCATCAAATCAGCTCTCAATTAACATAAGAAAAAGGGGATCATGGGGGACCAAAAGGCACCGATTAGGCATTGTTTGCTATACAGAGGGCTTTAAGACTACTCACTTGACTCTCCGCCTTCTGCTGTGCATCGGTCCACTTGTTCATGCTTGGATGAGCGCTGGAGAGCGACTGACGGGCAGACCCCGCAGAGTCACGGCCAAAACGTGAGAAGGCACTATTGAGCAGCTCATCGCGACTTCCCCGACGAGACCGTGGCTTGTCGCTAGAAGACGTCTGTAAAAAAAAAAGAATCCAGAAAAATATATGAGAATAATTCATTGCTACTTTATACAGTATCGAGGCTTGTTCTCACTTTGATGTACATTTCTAAAAAATTTAGCCCTTTTAATATATTCAACTGCTCATTCTAAGCAGGTATCAAACAATCAGTAAAAAAAATAGATGTGACAAATCGTTTCCGAGCCCACTTTTGGACAAGTAGACAACCCCATTAAAACACCAAACTCTAATGATAAAACATTAAAGTTGGAAATTTATTGGCCTCATATGTACAGTTCATGGGGGGGGGGTATATATTTTTCAGTTGTGAAATGTATCTCATCAAGCATCTGGCTTCCTTTGTCATCCATACAAAAACAATCATACTCTCAGTATCACTTGCGAAGATATGAGGGGCATTCACCTAAAATGGAATATATTTTATTCCTTCCTTTTTTTAAGGAGGCTGTTCTCTCTCTCTCTAAGTGCCATATCGTTTGACTTTGGCGATCATGCTGTTCCACAACCCTCGGTTCCTAGCCTTCTGTATTAGTACCACTCCCAGTTCTTTCACTCCTCTCTCTTCCAACAATTTCTGCAGACTGTCCATCCAAAGTATCCTCCTTTTTCCCTGTCAAAGCAAGATTATCTAGGCCTTCTTTACGTGTAATGTGACCCATGAACTTCAACTGCCTAATCAACATCTCAGGAGGCTGTTAAGAGAAAATATTCCTCTATAAGCACTTTGTAATATGATGTATGCATTATACACAAGATTAAAGTGATTTCAATATTCATGTAGAAAAAAGGTGTAGAGAAGGTTTGGGGATGTGCCAAGAAAATAATTATCATAAATAATTTATCTTTTAAATATCATGTTTGGTATACAAAATAAACTAGGCCTGAGTCATGTTGGGATTTTCATAAACCGGGTCCCGACGGCCTTGCACCGATCGGGACCCGGTGTCCCGAAATCAGCTCGCAGGATTTGTCACTTGCCTCTATAAAAAGCGCATATCATCAGTATGTCCCTTAAAAGTGACCTTTTTTATCAGTATAAATAAATCAACACATGCATACCTCGACACAGATTGGTATATTCTTCCATTTGACATTATTTTCATCCATGATTGGCGATGTTTAGTGCCATTATCGTGCCTCTCAAAGTAAAAAAACTCGAGCAAAAATATAAAGACAACATTCGAGCCGCCATTTTGATTTATGCAGGTTGAATAAATCGGGTAAAAAAATATGAATGTTAGAATAATAAAACGGCTTTCTAAAAAATTCTTCTTTACAACATACCGATCAAATAATTTGTTAAAGACAAATAAATATTTATCTCTTAATTTAAACATCGCATGCTTTTTTTTTAAAGCTGAAAATTACTTGGTAATCACAAGAAGTTTCGATACGGATAGCTGTTGCAAGGCAAGTTAAGACTAGTCTCGGAAAAATGCGCAGTGCTCGTCGTTAGCTGTAAGGCGTGCCAGAACGAACCCAAACAAAGACGTGGTCGTAACGAGAAAAAAATCATTAAAAGCTACGAGAGCACAATCGGAAAGACAACTACTCACGACGAGGAGCACTGCGCATTTTCCGAGACTAGTCTGAACTTGCCTTGCAACAACTATCCGTATCGAAACTTCTTGTGATTACCAAGTAATTTTCAGCTTTTAAAAGAAGCATGCGGTGTTCAAAATCAAAGAAAAAATATATATTTTGTCTTTTAAAAATTATTCGATCGGTATGTTGTAAAGAAGCGCTTATTAGAAAGCCGTTTTATTATTCAAACATTAATGTTTCTTTCAACCTGATTTATTAATCCTGCCGAGAGACCCGGCCAGTACAGTACCTGGCTAGTAGCTGGAAAAAACAACGCCATGGGGCGAACTGCTTTGCAATTTATATCAGCAGTTCGAATTGATTCAGGATGAGCTAGAATATGATTGGTAACAATTAAATACTTAAGTTTTAAGGTGGATTGATTTTAGTGGTGTGCAAAACTGCACTTTCTTACATATTTCTTTATTTTTTTCGGAGCGTCGGTTCTCAAAAAACGAAACCGGGACCCGACGGCAACGGTCGGGTCCCGGTGTGATCGACCGTACCGACTCAAGCCTAAAATAAACCACTCACTATTCTAAATGGAACCCTCTTCTTGATACCTTTCCTTTTCTATATGAATTAGCCAACAATTTGTCTGTTGTTATTTTGAGAAATTCTCACGATGCTAATGTCCTTCCGTTTCCCCTGCTCCAGCTACTTAACACGATCGCATCTCTCTTTCCCCCTCCCTCACGAACCAGCTAGCAAACAAACAATCAGCCAAAGTACATGCTCTAGCCTGGAGTTAGTTTAGAAATTAATATTTCAAGGCTTATCTCATCTCATTATCTCAATGGAAGACAGCTTTAATAGTCACACAGCCAAGAGATGCGGGCGGCGGCTGGGCCCAGGCATTTTAAAGGGACGGTCACAGACCGCTGAACTGTGCATGCGACTCATCATGGTTGTCACAGCTTGATATTAAAGGGGCAGTGACAGAGCTGCTTGTTTGCGCTATGGCCGTGCCTGATAATAAGCACAGACGCAGAGCTGTGCACTGTGTCTGGGCCTGATGGTTTTATACAGCAATGGCCATAGAGCTAAGAGAAGTAGCTAAGTCCCATGTTTTATTAAAGGGACAGTCACAGAGCTATGAGATTAAAGCCAGGCCAAGTACTTTAAAGGGAACTTTGCAGAGCTATGCACTGTGGTTATCCCTGATGTTTCTATGAGATAGTTACAGAGCTGTGCAATGCTGGGACCTGATCATGTTTTAAAGGGACAGTCACATTGCGACTCATTGTATGATGAGATGTAGCATTTCAAAGCATTTCAAAGGGCTTACTTCGAATCATCGGGCCATCAGGTTGGGTCGAGTGGTCGCCTTACCCGATCTTTTATGAAAACATGCTTCTTTATTAATGAAACATCTGGGGTAATGTTTGTGAAATACACACCTCTCATCTACAAATGGTCTGGTCCAATTTACCCAACACTTTTTGACAACCCAACTTCAAATCTACGTCCTTAACGTGCATCTTCACGTGATCTTCCGCTTTCATTCACGATGGAAAACATCATAAAATCAAACAACAACAATAACAACGAAAGGTCATTTAACATGACCACCAGACCGGACAGGTTGACCCGATGATTCCAAGTAAGCCATTTCAAAACCAAAGGGATGGTCATCGATCACTGACCTGCGCATACATGCGACCCATCGTACCTTGACCGTAATGCAGCATCAAATGTCCAAGATGCAGCTGCATGTATGGCACAGGATTTATTTAAACTGAGCTTTGCAATGTAGTGTTCAACAAACGATCATCTAAAACATATTACTCAAGAATTTCTGCCGACATATAAACAATTAAACATACTCTATATATGTTAAATGTAATACAAAGTTTTGGTATCGGGTCATGAATTTGGTCAAAATGAACATATTGGAAGCATATGCGATCCTGCAATATTTAGTAATCGCTGTCGCGGTTGAAATCGAGTCTAAAGTTATGAAATTGTAAATAATAAACTCTTTATGTTGTATAGCTCCCTCTCAAAGTCAAGATATTAATTAAGCTATAAAACAATGTTTCTTAACTAAAATCGACCGAGACTTCACCACTAGATCATGGCACCTCTTTGAAATGAAACCTAAAATGATTCTTTTGATAGATCTTGCAAAAAAGATGCTACTTTTGGAGCTAAGGCAGGGACTTGTACCATAAACCATTTAATCGACAACCCTATGCCTGTCTTCATCAACTTGAGTTTGCCAAATAACCCACTTCTTCACCAGACCGATACGGTCATCACAAACTAGCTCGGATGGGCGCAAATTAGCCTGCTATTTCCCAAATAGCAGGATATTTTTTAAACAAGACCAAGATTTCTCGGGATATTTCTCGACTAAGTATCCTGCTAATTGCAGCTGCAGGCTGATGAAGATGCAAATTAATTGGTTAATTTGCAATCGGGATATTAAAATAGCAGGTTATTTGGCAAACTCGTGCTGATAAGGACAGGCCTCCTGAGACTTCACCACTAGACCATGGCACCTCTGACCGATAGAGCGCAGCCAGTCAATGTGATATGCCCCTTTAAAGGTACTATGTCCCTTTTGCAGCCAACCTCAAATTCTGTAGAACTTTGCAGGAATTATGAATATGTCATGTATGTCCTATCTGTGAAATTTAAACGTTAGCAGTGTCCTCTAATTATTCAAATTATGCAAGGAAACCCGTTTACTTGCTAGACTTCACTGTCAGACACTATTGAGTGACTGACTGGCTTTTTTTTCTTCTTTGGTAATAACATAGGGTCTACATGAAAAGAGTTGTAAAGGGTATATGAGCATTTGTCTACATCAATAACCCACTTCTTGTGATGGCCAAGATTAAACTGATTGAATCTTTGCGCAGCATAAAACGTATGACCATTCGGTACAATTGTCTGAAAATCAAGAATATTACTTTTGGGCTCTATAGCCCTAAAGTCGATTTGACAACTAATAGTCGTTATTTTCCCACTTGAAGACATTTTCAAGCCCCACCTTTTTTAGGGAAGTTCTAAATTAGTATTATCTTTCAAATGCAGTTGGAATTTAACTTTTTCATTTTTTGGGCCTGCAAATGGGACATAGTACCTTTAAAGCAATTTTCATCAATAAAAACACTGCCCATAACCACATAATTGAAGTCATCATCATATGAAGCTAGCTCTGCAAATTGCCCTTCTAGGTGACTGCTGGGGTGAACCCATCAACACGATCCGACCACTGCCGAATGTTGTCATACACTTCATGCACAAATTACCTACCACCAGGCACACAATATTGCTGCATGATGATGAAGATTTCAATGTCTGCTCAGTCAGTGTCTATATGCATTATGTGCATCTATGCATGCCAATATGATTCCGAATGATGTGCATCTTCAAATCGCTCTTTAGGAATCGTCATAGTTATCTGGCAATCGTATTTACATGTAGGAACGTATTGCTTTTATAATACAGTATGAGTATGTTTTATGTTTTTCAACATCAAATGCATTCTTGTACATGCAGGTTGTTTTCCATTGAAGCCCCAAGTTTTCCAATATCATTATTATGTCTAATTTATGTGATATTATATTTGTTAAAAGCAAGTATACTGGTACATATATATTTATTAAAATAGTCCCACAATATGACTTCATTCTGGTACAGTAATGCTGCATTTCTACTTTAATTATCAATGTCAAGTATATTTAAGTACCATATTATTTGATTTGTAACTGAAATATATAGATGTTGAAATTCAGACAAAACAATAAATAAATCCATAAAACCAAATAAACATACATGTAGCATATTCCAGAACCTAATCTACCATATTTCACCCTACATGTTTCTACCATATTCCTCTCAAATTTCCCTCTACTTTATTGTTGTCAAGCATATTTACGCACCATTTAATCTGATTTGTAACAGATTTACATTTATGTTGTAATTCATACAAAGCAATGAATAAATCCATATTAAATACCAAATATACATGTACACACATTACATGTAGCATATTCCAGAACCTAATCTATCATATTTCACCTTACATGTTTCTACCATATTCCTCTCAAACTTCCCTCTGCTTTACTGCTGTCAAGCATATTTACGCACCGTTTGATCTGATTTGTAACAGAATTGCATTAATGTTGAAATTCAGACAAAACAATAAATAAATCCATATTAAATACCAAATATGCATACATGTAGCATATTCCAGAACCTCGTCTATCATATTTCACCCTACATGTTTCTACCATATTCCTCTCAAACTTCCCAACATCCCCCCACATTTCACCCTACATATTTCTACCATATTCCTCTCAAACTCCCCCCCCCTACCCCTCCCTCCCTCAATCCTTTCTTTGCACTTGACCTCTACCAACTATCACCCCGACCTCTCACCCTCCTCCTCCTTTGACCTCAATGGTACAAACAATCAGCCCCTCCCCATAAAAACAAAAATGTAATTCACATATATCATAATTTAATGTACACGTAACGTACATTGGATAACCTTTCCCTTCATTGCAGCTGGAAATCCTCCCCTTCACTGTCATGTTCAATTTTGAACACCCCCTATCTCTGACGTAGTTTCCAAGCACAAACCCTTTTCAGCTATAAATATAGTGTGTCAATAAGCTATGTGTAGGCATTATCATTGACTACAGCTATACAGGCCCAGTACTGTGACTGTTCATGACAACATCAATAGTATTTAGTGGGCTGATTTACGCTTGGGTCGAGTAATTAAGGTATTTGTGTTTATGTCCCAATTAGCTGCACAGACTACAGTCCATGCAATGAATTTGTGTCTTGTCAAGCGTATCACGGTTTGCCAGCGGACTGAGTGAGTGAGCTCTTCCCCATTTAAAGAGATAGTTCAGCTTCACTCAAGCTAACCAAATTAATGAAATTAATAGACATTGGGTATCAGTGATGGTAACAAATATGCAATTTTTTTAATTAAACTATAAAGTTGTAAATACATCAATCAAGACAATTTTATATGATCCTTCAAAGTAGTAATCAGCACTTGTTATAGGAAGATACATGTAGACTGAAAAATCAAACTATTTGAGAGAAGGGGCTGACAGCATTTCATACTAGTAATATTTATTCTGCATTGCCCATTTTTTACTTGAACTGCATCCAAGATTGAAAGGTATATGTACAGTGGCACCTTTCATTCTTGGATGCAGAAATACTACATCACATCATATACATGTAGGCCTACGCATTGGTTTCCATGGTTTGTGCACAAGGTCACAAATTCATACATGCCTCCTTTTCTAAATTTATGATACTGTGCGTACATGACAAACAGAGAGTTCTCAGTTAATACGTCATCCAGTGACCAACTAACCAATTGCGATTCTAATAAATTTAGTGATCTCATCTTTCAAACACTTATAATGTTCTTAATATTGGTCCGATTGATTACAAACTTTCAACATTCTATTCCTAAGTTTTCTGTTTCTCTTAGTTTTCGGCTATCAAACAAATAGAATAATTACAAGGGTTGGATTGCCCTTAAATGAGCCATTATGTGCTGATCATGGTCCTCCCACTTATATGTTTGTAATTTGTATTGAAGATTGCATAATTCTGTTTTATCTTGACACAGAAATAAATAAATGAAATAAAAATTAAATGAAATATGAAAGGGGTAGGAGATGGAATATTCTACACTACAGTCTCCCTCATCGTCATGTTCAATATCAAGATACTCAATACCTACATGTTTAATAGCAGAAGATGGGTCTTGTCTGGAACGAAGGTTATCTTAAAACGCTCCGAGGGACCTTCGGAAGCTATCTCCTGAGAGCTTTAATTGGAAGCGATGACACTTCATTATACTATTATTAGCCACGTGAAGACTAGTCAAAGAAGCGAAGATGGCTAGTCTCCCCCTCCCAGTCTCTCATTAGCAGGAGTTCATAATACTGTACTACAGTCAAACCTGCTTTAGGGACAACCTGTCTACAAAGACCATATTTGTTGTTTCCCTTGAAAATGGTTTCTCATTGAAACATGTACTGAAGGAACCTGTCTACAAAGACCACTTTTTGTGTTTCCCTTGGGCGGTCTCTATAGTAGCCTCTTGTCGATGCCCTCGCGCTGTTGGAGTCTCTAAATTCTGACGAGCGAAGCGAGTCAGAGAAACCGAGGCGCTCGCGCTGAGGGCCTCTTGACAAGTGATCTGGATTTCTTATGTTTTACTTTGTTTGGCGAATATTCCGACCCAGCAGAGTTCGGTGAAAGTCATCCAATCAGAGAGAGCTACTATGACGTAATATCTACCGCTCTGTGCGAATTCCCTCCGTGAGAGCGAGACTGGCCGCCTAGTTGTAGTCTGCAAGCACAAACCCTGGTCAGTCGTAACAGAGAGTGTGCACTATAAGACTACCATATGCCATGTACTATAGCTGTTCCTGACCTATATTGGTACAACCAGTAGGTACCAGTAGATAGCTGGGCTAGGCTTCTCTCAAGGCACAATGATTTTTTGATAAAGTGTCAAATTAGGGTCTGTGCTTGCAGACTAGCCTAGTTGGGCAATCCCGAACACACACGTACACACACACAATCGCTGCGGTCTAGACATGCATAATTCAGTAGGAAATCGGGTCTCGGTTTCTCTGACTCGCTTCGCTCGTCAGAATTTAGAGACTCCAACAGCGCGAGGGCATCGACAAGAGGCTATCTCTATAGACACGTTTGACTGTACTATCAATTTATAAGTTAAGGAGAGTAGTGAACCTTTTCTCAAAGTGTACAAAGGGCTCTCACTTACTTTTTTTGTTTTATGTAGATGATTGCTTACCATTAGTTTCACAAATTTCACTTTTCTTAGGTTTGCAAATTCAACTTTGTGTGGTCATTTACAATGAATTGCACACACAAAATGGTAATAGTACAGTAAAACCTGTATAAGTGGCCACCTCTCTATAGTGGCCATGCATTTTTTTCCTTTGAGAGAGAAATGTGTGTTGTAGAACCTGTCTAGGAAGGCAACCTGTCTACAGTGGCCACTTGTTCTGTTTCCCTTGGGTGGCCTTAAAGGTAAAGACCAGTAATGGTCATGCGATTGCATTGTGAAAGAAACGTTGTGGAATCGATCAGAAAAGGTTGATCATCTAGCATCTAGCATCTGCAAGGTTCTGGAATCATCAAAATGATAAGAAATTTGGCCCATTCTTCGTAAAGTTACAAGCACTATACACAGAAAGATGTATATGGGACTACCCTATCTCTCTCACCAGACCATGAGAGAAATAAATTTACCAAATATATGAATTAGTAGGCGGTTTCCCGGCAAATTTTTTATCATCATGTATTAGTCAAAACATATTCTTTCACATGATTGGTAATGAGAGCTTCCATTTCATTTTTTGAAATTGGGGCGTTGCCAATACTGGTCTTTACCTTTAATAGAAAGGTTTGACTGTATTATAGGCAACAAAGCTAAGACAGGATTTCAGACAGTCTGCAGGATACCTCAGCAACAGCTACATCAGTCCACATAATTTTGAGCTCCACCACATCACTTCCACTCTTCTTACCCTTCTTTAAAGACTAGCAAGTCACTTACTAATGACAATGACCTTCAGTTAAGCACATGCCTATCCACTTATAAAGTACTCACTTGCTGATTAATATTCTCATCAATAGCCGTTTAATCAGACATTAATATGGTCTTCATCTCTCCTACAGCTTCCACCAACTTTAAGCTGAACACAATGGCATTCAAGATATTGGTAAGGTTCATTTTTAGTAGAAGAAGTATACACAATTTGTGATTTTATGCCATAACAAATATTCTGAAGTTTTGGTGATGGTGAAGGAGAGTGCATTTTTTATTTTTCATTTTTGATTTAATTTGTCCGAGAAGGACCCTAATTTCAGGCATCCATACTGTTCAATTTCCTACTATTCATCTTGAAATAAACAATAGGCCTCAACATTTCTTTTTCGTAACACATTCATATTCAAGGAAACAAGCAACTTCTTGGTTTTTAGAAGTGGCTTGATAAATTGTTGGATTGTCAACTTACTTTTGACAATAAAATTATATCATTGTGCAAATTGCTTGAAGAGCTTTTCCTACATTAATTCAAGAAAATTGAAATTTGCTCATTTTCTTGGGTCATGCAGGTTCATTGTATTAATTGAGTAATTATTAATGGAAAAAAATTGTATCAGAAATTCAGAACATCTTATTTAGCACGATATACAGTGTACATTTGTACATGTACATAGAGATTTATTCATTATTTTAATAGAAATGAAATTTGTATCAGAGCATTTTCTTCTGCATGCAGTAGACTGAGTGATTGATAGAAATAAAAATCACATCAGAATATTTTATTACATGTAGGCATGAGGAGAGGGTTCATATTATTATGAATTGATCACTTTAATTTAGAGAGGATTACATTTTCATAAATTGTTGCATTAATTTATGAAAATGTAATCCTCTCTACATTCTAGGCTTCCACAACTCATTCATGCAACTACCAGCATGTGGTTCAGTGCATTCACAAAAAAGTGGTCAACTTTTGATACAACATTACCGCAAGGATGATATGATTCTGATTTAAATAAGCATTCATCAAAAACTCATTGTGGTATTTCTAACATTCTTCGCCTACATTAATGACAATAGTTTCCCAATGTCACTCGTTTGTGGTTTCACAGCCAATTGAACATCAATAAGCGGCAATGTAGATACAAAGAAAATAACACTATTTTTGTTATTGAACAGCGATAAGCGGAGGTGTAGATACAAAGAAAGTAACACTATTTTTGGATCATTTCGCCCCCATAAAAATTGACCACACTCACATGTATACAAGTGAAAAGAGTTCTTCCTAGAAAAGCCATGTTGGTGCAATCAATATGATTTTTATTTTTGAATAATCAAAATGAAATGAAAACCTACATGTACAGTGTAGCTCCTGCAATTGATGGTCTTTTAGGAAATATATACCTAGAAATTATTATCCAAATTTCTTTTCCATTCTTCATTTTAACGTGAATCATTCATATTTTGAAGTGGTAATAACTGATTTGAAAAGCGTCGTTTGTGACTCGGCATCCTGACTTTCATATAATATAAAAGTCCCTACTTCTGGAATGTACAATGTACATGTACATGTACTTGGGCAGTTCTAAGATATTTTGTTACTAGTATTAGGAAAATTAAGATAATTTGCATTCAAAGTACTTCCTAGATATCTTGTCTGCTAAATGGGCAATTAAGTTGTCAATCAATTCATTTGTTCTTCTCCCATCCTCATGACTGAGGGTCAGGGGTCATGGATTTATACACAAATGCTCCCCCGTCTTTAAGAATGATTACCGTAAGTGTGCTAAAATATTAGACAAAACCAGGAAAATATGGTACAAAATAACTCAGATTTGCTGAATGTAATTGTACAAGTACAGGGCTAGTGTACAAGTACAGGGCTAGTCTGCAAGCACAGGCCCTAATTTGACACTTTATCAAAAAATCATTGTGCCTTGAGAGAAACCTAGCCCAGCTACCTACTGGTTGTGTCAGGAGCAGCTATACATGGCCTATTGTAGTCTTATAGTGCAGACTCTCTTTTACGACTGACCAGGGTTTGTGCTTGCATAAGGATTACTGAATTGTCAAACCTTAATGGCAATCAGCTTGAGAAATAAACGTATGTGCCTTGAATGAAGACGAGTCAGATATCATCACACCCCTCATTCCCACCTGCCTATCTAAATTCCTGAGGGGCAAGGGAAGGAGTGAGGATAAACTACTGCACGTGCTTCCATTGCACTAAACCTGGTAGGTCCCAACACCTCTACAGTCTTTCAGCTTAGGCCCGTCTTCATCATCTCGAGATTGTCAAATAGCCCGCTATTTCTGATTTGGGAAATGATCCCGAAGTTACAAATCGCGTCTTCATTAGTTCGAGATTCGACCTCAAAACTTGAAACTCGACCTTGAGAAATAAGCTCGAGATATTTTGCCCAGCGTTCGCGCATGGTGCGAGTCTTCGGTCTGGTGAAGATGCACCGGACAAATAGCTGGATATTTTGCAAACTATCCCAAGATATCTTGGGATGACAATCCCGACCAAATATCCGCTAATTGCAACTTCGGCTAATGAAGACGCAAATTAGCTGGATAGTTTGCGATCGGGATAGTTCAAATAGCGGGATATTTGGCAATCTCGAGCTTGTGAAGACAGGCCTCTTGTCCATTTCCCATTGCCTGAAAAAAAGTAACTACAGTTCGGTCTACAATGTAAATTGGATATTTGGTAATGATGGAAAAATACATTCTCACAGAACGGAAAGAACCAAACTCTAAGGCCCGAATTCACAAAGCAAGGTTTGAGCTCAAACCTCCTCTTGTTTCGCCAAACCTCCTTTTGTTATTTTGTAAATAACAAAAGGAGGTTTGGCGAAACAAAAGGAGGTTTGAGCTCAAACCTTGGTCTGAGCTCAAACCTTGCGTTGTGAATTCGGGCCAATATGTTCAAGACAACAAATTGGTCTATATCATGATACATGTACACTGTACATGTATGTATGTGGCAATTGATTTTGGGAAGAATCTGGTTGAGTAATTTATATGCGAACGAATGGAACGCAAGCTAGTACCAGTCTAAACACATCTGCCTGGGTCCATGCTCTTCAAATTCTATTAAAGCATGTACTACAGGGTGAGTTTCCATGACAATAAAAATGTACACCCACACTAAAGCCAGGTACTGTTATCAAATGTTCATCACAGTACCTATTTCAAATTCTCTCTCTCTCTCTCTCTCTATTTTGTTCTCGATCTCGACCTGGGAAGTTCCTTAAAGATAAACGGCAACCTGTATTCTAAAATGAGTTACACTAAAGTTCCAATTACAGTTTCCAGAAATACCTGTAGGGCCCTACATGTACATTAAGAATGTTTGAGGAAGACCAAAAAGTGAGTCTTTATAGGTAAGTGGCAAGTTGTTTCTATGAACAATTAGTTTCTCAGTTTAATATGTTGACGTTTCCATGTGAGACATTGATCACTGCAACAATTGTTATTCTACTTCTCTCTCCATCGTTCATTACAGCTGCATTGTATGCTAACATGCAGATACACCCAAATTGAGTTGGTCTTCTTCTTATCGAGTCACTACACAAGTCCCGTCCAGTGGTCCACACAGGCTTTGGCACGGCAATTCACGGCTTCCAGGTCATCAAATAGCTCGTAGTAGGTAGTAGGGCTATATAATCTGACTTTGAGTTGCTATTGCTCTTACAGTGTATTCACATCTTCCAGAAAACTTACTTATAGAATTCACAGAGTGGAAACAAAATTGTTCTGAGGATATCCACAAAAAAGAAATATATTTCATCAGCCTCGAGTTCAAAATGTGTGTACCCCATAATAACACAAAGTGATTACACTACACTATGGCACTCTGTATTGACACTCAGGCAACGAGGTCACTTCCACAGTTGCCTCACAGATTATTAAGAGATATTAAAATGTAATATATTAATCCCTCAGGCCACAAGAGACTTCTTAAATCAACTGCTGTTGATTGTTTGCTAGTTGTAATTTATAATATTAATTTCTCAAGTTCAAACCAAGCTACAAGAAGGCTGCAATGTTGTATGCCCATGAATTAGCATAGAGAACTGTATACGGTTTCAAGTGCATTGCCTTACACCTTAATATTATCAGAGAATCATGTCCATTGTATTTCAATAGAGGGTTCTACATTATTCAATATTCACCCTCTTGCGTCTCACACAACACACAATTACCCAAAACAGCAGAATATTATGGGAAAACTACCAAGTTTTACCCATGATTGTGGCTGTTTATAGGATCTCCCATTCACCAACTTAATAAATGCCCATGCGCATACATTTACATAATCATGAATATGCCTACATGTTTAATAGTTAATATTTGTAACGATTGGTAGAAGCTTAAACTAGGATTTTAAATCGCAACAGATTGATTTTAGATTAAACCTGGGGAGGTGGGAACGTTAGATTAATTAGGACCAACTGGAATGTATGCTTAATCTGTATAGAATAGTCTATAGAGAAATTTCCATTCAAACAAAATTTGGCCCAAATTGCCTATTTGCTCATGCATAATCACGATATTGCACTAGGAGAACACCTGCAGCATCCTATGGACATGACTCAATTAACTGGAGATGGAGTTGGTCTAGTGGTACGTTCACTTGGTCAGCTCTCTGTTCTTGGCCTACAAACTGGCTCAAACGGATCCTGGTTCGAAACCGAGTCATTTTTTTCAGATGGTGACGTTCAAGGTCGGTCCCCAATCCATAAATAGTCATATCTGATTGATCCATTTCTGTCAAAACTCAATTACACAACTGCCTAAAAACAAATCACCATACACACACAACAACAAAAATAGGAGGTATGTGTGAAAAACAAAGGAGTTGTGTGCAACATAAAGCCTGTCCTCATCAGCTCAAGTTTGCCAAAATACTCACTATTTTAACTATCCTGATCACAAATTATCAAGCTAATTTGCTTCTTTATCAACCCGCAGTTCCAATTAGCGGGATTTTTGGTCGAGAAAATATCCTGAGAAATCTTGGTCTTAAGCTAGTCTTGTTGATGTGACTGGAGTATAGATACATGTACAATGAATGTACAGCTATAGGTATGTAATAATAAACAAAAGTTTGAAGCACCCTTCACTATTAAAGTTTGCTTTTATTTTGCTGCTTTGTTTATTTCTTTTTAGGCAGTTTACAGCATCACGTGTTAAATAAGGGTTACATAGGACTTACCTTTGCAGGCAAAGTATTGGCATTCTTGTCCATGACTGTGTTTTCACCGTTCACATCTGATTTGGTTAACATGCTAGTGATGACAGGGTCACTCCCTCTCCTCACTAACAACTTGGAATCTGTATATAACAAAAAGAGAAAGAAAAGATATTCTATAAAAGTGAATAATGAAATTGAATTATACACCACTTTCATGAGGGCATGTACATTATGCAAATCAATGAAGAAATCATGTTTAGCCTAAAATGTAAGATTTCATACCAACAACAAAATATTAAGAGTAACATGCAAAAGAACACAACAGAAATAACAAAGAGTGTTTAGATTGCCAAGTTACAAAAAAAACTTATAGGCGAACTGGTGAACACAAATGGATACAAGCATAATACATTACAAATTACTAACTACCATGATTAAAATGGTGATAACCAGATTTTAAAGGGTGATTATCAGATTGAAAAAAGTGAGGTTTCCCATTATGATTGAAGCTGCCTAATGCTGTATTCTTTTTTATCTTTCTGGGGAAATTTGAGATATAAAAAAATTAGGTAAGATCATAATTGTTTAATCACATAATCTGCCAAAATACCAAAAGGAACAAGCGTTAAAATAATATTGTAGAACTCATATCCTGGTTTAGAATCCTGAATTACTTTAACATATCAATAGCTCAAAGTGAGCGATTAAATTAATTATGTTGGTAATATGAAACTAGTGACTCCCATTGCTCATTTTACAACCAACCATCGCGTAGGCCTATATACATGTACATGTACATGTTTGTGTTTTGCATAGGAGAACAACCATAAGCAAATAAAAAGACAAGAGATATATGTACATGTATTTGTTTACATACCGGTATCAACATGCACATTCCCTCCTGATCATTTCTATTTTTCCCCACAATTTCGAAACAAATACTCTATATTTATAACAAAAAGAGGAGCTACAGGTGTACTCTTTTATTCTAATTTACTTTAGTTCCAAAATACTTTTGTTAATTTTGTTCTAAAATACATTCTATATCATTATTTATTATATTATATTTCCAGAAACAAGCCTGTGATAGGCCTTTGGCCTTTGTTTGTCCCTCCACATTTTGATTAGTTTTTTTGTTATTTCAATCTGTTATAATTTTGAACAACATGTATACCTTTTATTGTTGTTGAACTTCTTCATACCTTTACTGCATTGCTATGTTTATAACTTTTAGTTCATAGGTTGTTTTGAATGTTCTTATTGTCATTTTAATTGAATTGCGGAAATTAATTTGGGCCGGTAACATGAAATAAACAAGAATGTCAACTTTGAAGAACAGATCTGTTCTAGTACATGTACCTGTAGAATTTACCACTTGGGTCCCTTTAACGACAATGGCTACCACATGAAAGATGGAAGAGATGAACTTCACAGGTTGCAAGCTTTACCTGGCTCCCAGCACCTGACCAACGTGGCTATAGTATTTCTTAATTTATGGGATAGCTGCACGCTCCTCCATGAAAGGTAAAGTAAGCCCAGGTAATGCTTGTCAAATCTACCTGGCTTTATTGCATTTTACCTGGCCAATATAATCAAGTCTGACGTGAGAAAACCTACAGGTATGCATACTGGTATCTCAATAGATTCACATACATGTAGTTCCACTATTAAACTCGTAGCTAAGAACTCCATCGTTTATAATGGGCCCAATATTTGGAACAGTACGACTACGCCTTCGTATATATCAAATCTACCGGTAGTCATTTATTTTAATTAAAGAGAATTCCCTTATATATAACGGCCTTGTAAATTACCTGACTCCTCCCCTCTTACCACCACACCCATCTCATTGTCAGGTATGAAATATTTTCTTTGATCTGTCGTCAGTTAACCTGTAATGTCACTCTCGTTGGTACATGTATAACCAGATTGTTCAACCTTTGGCGAATGTTAACCACTCACAATACTCCCCCAAAAAGCTCCATGTACTTGATAGTTTCTTGTTTTACATTATACAATCTGTTTAGAGCCAGAGTCATCTATACACAGAGTTTGGCCAACCCGGTTCGAGTTGGACACAATATGGCGACTACTGCTTTGTTGGGCAAGCACAAAACAAAAGAATATACGCCATGTTGTGATCAAGTGAAACCAAGTTGGCCAAACTCTGTATATACATGTAATGTAGATAGCTCTGTTCAGAGCCAGAAGACCACTCCCTCTTTGCTAAAGTATTCAATGCTTTCTATCATCTCCATGGAGACGATACAACAGCCTCATAACTTACTTGACTCCTCCCCCGTTACCACGACATCCATCTCATTGTCCTCCTCCAATGTACCATTCATGTGAGGGCTGTGGCGGCTGTGGTGCATGTGGTGGGTCTTGTTGTTGCTGTTGTTGACGTGGTTCATATCAGAGAAGTTGATGGGGCTGGCGGTGCCTACAGAGCTGGCGCAGGTACTGGTGCCATCGCCGACTAGATGGTTGCTGACGACATGCGCTCTGTTAGGATCCTGCTCCTCAAAATGAGCTGTAAGCTGCAAAGAAAGAAGAAAAATAGAACTTATGTTATACACTAGGCTTAAGGTTGCACCATGTGGGAGAGGGGGATTGGGGGTCCTAAAAAGGACCGTCGGTAATCTCATTAGAAAATTCTGGGTTAATATACATTTAATAATTTGTTTAGTCTGGGGGAAGGGGCCTGGTGAAAGAATGATCAAACACTGACAGGTCTTATCTCCAAGAAAGACTCAACTCTAAATATTTCTTCAAAATACAGTCAATTCTGCTTTTATAGTGACCACCTGTCTACAAAGACCACATTTTCTGTGTCCCTTGAAAATGGTTTCGCATTGAAACATGAACTATAGGCAACTGTACCTAAAGACCACCTGCCTATAAAGACCACTTTTCTTGTCTCCCTTGGGTGGTCTTTATAGACAGGTTTCACTGCACTGTGCATGGACAGTTGAACCATTACTGCTTAATGCTCAATGTTTTAAAGTTAATTTGCAAAGTGAACACTGACCATTAGTTTGTACCAAAATATATATTTATTTACAAAAATATGGGGCATAGTAAACCCTTATGCAGCAATACAGAAGACACTCAAATGTCAAACTAATTTTACATGTTCAAACAGTGTTGCTTTGTAATGAAAATGACCACAAAACATGAGTTATCGTCATAAACCAACCAACAAAAGAAAACAAATTTGGGCCGATCTATGCAACAATAGCATCACTTACGGAAATATGCAAGCAAACAAACTGCCTTGAATGAAATGAATACAAAAATACAAATCAAACAGGGAAAAAATACACAGGGGCTCGGGCCGAATTAGCCCCCGAAATGCCATAAAAAGCCCCCAAAAGTAACGAGTAAAAGAGCCCCCCAATATTTGCATAGAGTCCAATGCATAACTAATTAAAGAGTGTTATTTTAATGCAAGCAAGCTTGAAAAGTAGCCCCTGAAATTTGTTAAATATTTTTTCTCTGAAATCAATTATCTTGAAATGTGTAAAGGCGGTGTACAAATACGTCTTGAGAAGTGATATCTTAATCTATATCGAGGGCTATGTGTAACCCCTACCTCCTATTTGCCAAATAAATTGAAATAATGTCAACATGTTCCTATTTCTAGGCTAGCGGGCTGCAGGAGAATGACGTGATGACACAGTAAATTACTGCCAAGTTGAAAGACGCTCTGATCTATTTCTGGAATCGCTTTCTATTCATTGCCTCTCCAAATAATAACCTTATCAAGTAGGTTGATCAGGGCTGTTCACACTTGCATTTGTCTACAATGCAAATAAAATGAACCTATTCACATATGAAAAATTAGACAATAGCCTTCTTACCATCCACAGTTAAAAACTTGACTGTTTATCTAGGATGCATCTACACGAGATGATAATTTGTTTGGTATCTCCATCCTTCTCATCTATTCTGTAGCCTTCTCATTGAGACTGTAAGTGAAGACAATACGTGCCTTGAGCACTTTTAGTGATAGACCTACGCAGCATATAAATGCTTTCATTATAATTTAGTAAACATTCTTCCTAAGTGCTCACTAAATATTGCATACATTTGCAGCACACCACTTTGTATCTATTTCTATAAAAACAAGCGTCATTTCGCACCTTGACAACTACCAGTATGTGTTTTCTAATATCTAATCTCCTGATTTAGGTGAAAGAATAGTTCAAATGCCTAATCTTCTGTAAGATCATTTGCTCTCATATATTAAAGTTGAGAGGTGTATCTTTTAAAAAATCTCCTTACGTGGAGCGTATCTTTAAAAAGAATCTCCTTACGTGGAGCAAATTATCAAAACAATGCCCTCACTCATCAAGCCTCTACACTGGATGTCTTCAGGGAACTGGTATCAAATGATATTAAGAATTTCAATGGAATTTTATTTGCAAACTTATTATAAAAAGAAAGATTGTGATGATGGAAAGTTTGGCTGAGAATTTGTGCCAAACTGTGCAGGAGGTACAGGAGCTGGTGGTTGATTCTCAATTTTAAAGATCAGCTTCTTTCATAATAATAATAACAGTAGTGGGTTCTTGTATGGCGCTCATATCTGTCAGACTTGACACTCCTGGCGCTCCCGATTATTACCCTGGCTTTAGCATGGCTACCATTACGGTGCTCTAGCATTTCAAGGAATTAATTCCTGCCAGGTACCCATTAGCATCACCTGGGTTGAGTGTGGCAAAAGTAGATCAATGTCTTGCTAAACAACATTAATGTCGAGTAAAATTATAATGTTTATCACGATAATATTTCTGAAGAGTGATCTAAATGGACAATTTGGACATCCTTTTATTACTCAAGTAACAGTGTGATTCTAACATCAACCTTTACTTTGGGGTGCCTGTTAAAGACAGGTAATTGTGAATACTGTACATGCAAAAGCTTTCTTCTATGGTTTAAAGTCTATTCGAGACAAAAACAATATTCAAAATCATATACATGTACATCACGTTCCCCTGAACTCCGCAAACAGGTGATGTTATCAGCGATGTGGTGAAACCTGTCTCAGTTGTTGATGTCTCAGTGTTGGTCTTGACCCCATGACCTCATGTTTAATCAATGTAATCAAAAGGGTTTGTTTGTTTTTTCCCCAGTATTGGTTGTGGAGAAAAACTTCTTCAAAAATCTCTGACACGGAAATAAAACTGTGTTAGCCTACAAGACCTCTCATGTTTAATCGATGTAATCAAAAGGGGTCCCCCCTCCAGTATTGGTTGTGGCGGGAAACTTCTTCCAAAATCTCTGACAGGGAAAGAAAACTGGGTAGGCCTACAATCCCATATTAGGTTTAAAAGGGGGGGCATATATAAAACCAGCCTGTGCACCCTTATAACCCAAATCTTGCATTGTACCCAATACAGGTTCGTTTTTTAAAGATAACATCATGTTTGCACTTTTTCGGTGTGTATATATTTTGGTAGGAACTAGAAAGATATAAGTACAGCATTTTTCAATCAAATCTCCATTATTTACCTAGGAGCATTATCTATATCTTAAATGATCCTCAGAGGGTCGTGGTGGTATGTAGTGTATTAAATGTACAGCTCTTCCACCAACTCCTCCAGAAGTATTGGAGGTGGCAAGTGGAAACCAAATTTCTATGTAACTTGTTCGCAAAGACCAAATAAAATATCTTGTATATTTTTGTTAACAAGACATTTTTCTGTTCAAAAGAGATATTCCGACCTGTAAATTGTTATTTTAACAATAAATTACCAGGGCTCTTCTTGAACTCAGTTAATTTATTCTCCACTCCTGTGCATTTTGTTGGAATCTAGCAAACATGACAGGATGTTACCGCTACAGCGTAATCAGACTCCAATACCAGTATAGATTTTAAGATGGTCCTTTGGATAAGAAATTCATTAAATAATGCAAAATAATGCAAAATAGAGCTAATACCTCCTTCCGTAATACATTCTTAATATCCTTTTCCCTCTTCATACTCCAAATAACAATACTTACATGGAAAGCACATAATAGGATAGAGATAACCTACAGTTACAAGTTGCATATTTATAAGCGTTTCTAAGCCTTCCCGACCCACATAGAGCGGTGCGGTAATTTGCTCTGTGGTCATTTGAATTATTCCAATTATTCAAGCACTAAGTCAATTGCCTTCCAGCGCAGGTGGATCGGCACCCGAGTTACCCTCCGGTAGATCTGTAGGCCTGTCTCCATCAGCTAGAGATTGCCAAATTTATATCCCGCTATTTTCAGACTCGGGATATTATCCCGATACCCGAAATCGCGTCTCCACCAGACCGTTACGCTCATCACAAACTAGCTCGAAAAATAATCTTGTGATTGACGCATGCGCACTTCAGAGACCGACTGTACGACTAGCATGCGAATTTAAGATTTTATCAGGCTGTAAAACGTAAACAAGTACCGTACCGGCTGTGCAGGTTAGAGCATGTGGTACGAGCTAGTTTATTTACGAACACGGAAAAACAGAAATCGTTATGCTCGATGGAATCGGGATATTTGACTCCGTACTACGGTCTAATGAAGATGGGCACAAACTATCCCGTTATTTAGGAAAGATATTTCTTGGGATATTATCCTGACCAAATATCTCGCTAATTGCTACTTCGGGCTGATGAAGACACAAATTAACTGGATAATGTGTGATTGAGATACATTTAGTTCAAATAGCGGAATACTTGGCAGTCTCGAGCTGATGAGGACAGACCTCATGTGCGTGTGCCCTTTCACTGGTGTTGGGTATGAAGGGATGACTTGCAGTATAGGAGGATGTAATATTCATAGCATTCATGCACGCAGTCTCTATATATATCTTCCCCATGTATATCATGATTGATTCATAGGTAGAGCATTAATCTGCAACCTGTATCTAGCGTAAGATTGTAAGTTATTCACCCGACTTAAACGGTCGAATGGTGGATCTACATGTACTTCAAGATTTTCATGAAATATTTGTGTTATCTCTTGAGACTGGTCTAGGCCCATGCAGGTTCCTCACCCCAATCAAAACATCAACCTTGCAGGCAATGTAGACAAGTATTTTAAAAGAGCATACCAGGTACACTGTAAACACTCCTCATAATATAAACAGTATTCTGTAAACACTAAACAATACTGAAAGTACAGTTACCATCACATCCTTTTTAACATTATCTTCAAGATTTTGTCTGGTTTTTTTTTTAGGGTGGGTTCATTTTACAGAAAGTTCTTCATTTTTAGGCTTTACATGGGGGGGGGGGGGGGTAGTAATAAAAATGATTATATGATCGTATCATGAACTTCCAAGAACAGGCAGAAGCTTGCAACTATTCCAATCCCCATAAGGATACATTATCAACAATACCAAGAAAGCCACTATCTGCAGCTTTTTCCCCTGAGGATCTGATATCTACAACATCTTCCCACCTTCGTGTATATTGAAACAACAACAACAACAATGCATCTTGATTTCCCCCGATGACACATGATGATCATTTCAATGAAAATCCTTGACAATTCTCCCTCTTGCAGGAGGAAATGCTTAAATAATAGATTTACATCTGAAGTAATACCCATGTGTAAGAATTCCAAGTATCATTCAGACCACAGTAAGCCCACTTACACTGTAGAAAAAAAACAATCTGAAGAACCAGCACATATTTGAACTACGGTACCATACATGTTTTACTACCAGCACTGGGGAAAAAAACATTAAAAACCATCAGCGTTTGCTAGTTATTTTTTTTTTTAGTGAGTTGTGCGCATTTACCACTCTGCACTACATGTAGTAAGCGCAGAAGCGAGGAGAGTCCCGTGAGACACTGGAATAAGTCATCAGTGTTTTGAGAGCGAGCATTTACACTACAAAAAACTGGCAGAGTTTTGGCCAGCATTTACAAAAACAACACTCCAGAGGCAGAGGTGGTTTTTTGTTGTGTTAAAGGGTAGTTGCCTAGTAACTGCTGACAAAACTCTTAAATGTAAGAAAAACTTGAGTTTTTGCTTGCAGTGTGAATGCCCCTAGTGTTGATGTTGGCCGTGGAGACAGGACTTCCCTCCAAGGCATAAGCCATGCTTGTTTGGGGAAAGCATCCATGCACACTGCACTGTTTACAATTTAATGTGTTTACAAATGACTGGGCTGTACCTCAAGTTGTGCTATGTTAATGGGCATCTGTTTTGTTATTTCTGTTAGGCCACCTTTTCTTTTTTATTGTGCAAAAACACCCACGTGGTAATAGTGTAGAATATTTTCTAGAGAATTTTTTTTCTCTAGAGAACTGCATGACATGTAACCTTAAAAATGAAATTGCTGACATGGCTTGCTACTTTCAAGGTATCCTCGATTTTTCGTTTCAACCATTTTCACAGAATGATGCAATTTTACAAACTCTTTTTCATGAGGGACCCTTCAAAAACTACAGTATACTTTATTTTTCAAATGAAAACACATCTAATGACACTGAACAGATCAACTGAGATACCGGTATATATTTTCTTTAGATATTTTTTTGACTTTATCCTAAATTTATTCTATCAAATAGCCAGACACTTTTGGGGCATGAAATCTTCGCAAATTAGGCGAGAGATTCAGATTCATGACATTTCAGGCGGTCCAAAAATCTTATCATAACCTACATGTACATACAACAACAAATTTCTGCAATTTGAACAAGTATAGAATTTCATGTTTCAAACGTTTCTGTGTTTTTTTAAGTCAGAAGCAAACGTGCACTTTAAATACTCCAGTGTCCTCGTTGTGGTGAAATTCTGCGGTATGAAGGCTTTCGATAGTTTTGATGAGGACAGAAGGTGCGGACATTTTCTGTGGTCTTCAAGAAGATGTAGAAACTAGAGCGAGGATGTGACCAATGATTAAACAAAACTTAGAACACGGAAAGTCAGACACCTACCCGAGTATTCAATGGCTATGTTTACACGGGACCAGCACTGTTTTGAACTTGAAGTTAGCGAAACTTTGAGTTAAAAAAAACGATCCACTATTAAACAAACGTGATGGTCTTCAACATTTTAAACTAAACGTCAGGAAAGCATTCGCTTTAACTGCAAGCTAGGGTAAACTAAAACAAAGTTAGTTGTATCTGCATGGCACATGATGTATATTTATAACTTTGAGTGAGGACTGAGGCCCCCCCCCCCCCTTACCCACCAACTGCACAAAGTTATGTCTCTTATCGCTTGACGTGGTGTATTCAAGTAAATTTATCCGAGTAAACTTAAGTTTCGTAACTACATGTACGAGTGTGTCTGCACTGTCCCTATAACTAAAAGATAACTTAAAATCCACGACCTAAACTTAAATTTAACAGACCTCGTGTGAACCAAACTAATAGCCGATGAAAAGGAGTTTAAAAAGTTGACACGGCCCGGAGCTATGAGGGTGTGTAGTCTTGGCAGGAGTCAAGAAGGGGTAATGAAGTGAAACAACTTGTCAGAATCTTGAAGTATTTGTTTACAAACGGGACAAGGCTGCCATACCTGGACAGGGGTGGAGAAGAGGGTCTCCTATGGGTCACAGACAGGCCTCTCCTGCTATTTTTGAGGTGATGACAGAACTGCAACAATGTGTGTCCAAATATTTTGGATACAAGCTCCTTGATATTTGTCCAGTGGGTGGACTCTATGCTTTGAATTATTATTACCAAAGTGAGAGGCAAACAGGACAATATAAAGTGTAAACTGACTGGTATACATGGCCTTGTAAAATGTAGGTTGGTTGACATACATGTAAATGTAGAGAAATGGGGAGGGCACCCTCTTGGACAAGACAGACACAGAATGATGGAGCACAGCTAGCTTGCAGGCACAAACCATTGTAAGTTGTAATGCATAGCAAAGGGTCTCAGCTAAGAGACTACTTTACACAGACCACAGTCCATAGACCCTGATGTGTAATTCTCCTAATTCAACACAGCCAGAGACTGACAAAGTTAGGCTTGGCTCAAGACTTATGTATTTAAGTGTCAAATTAAAGAGTGTGTGCCTGAAGATAGAGAAAAGCCACTTTCTAAATGATTCATTCTTCAGGTGAACAAGGTTTTGGAAGATGGGAAAACAGGAATGTGACACCTACAGAAAAAATATAAATTAAGGAAGAATGGCAGGTAAATTGCCAGGTGAAGTTCATCTTGGGCTGTGAGGCCGTCACAGATAAACAGAAGATTATCTCTACAGATTACCCAGAAGAGAGTTCTCTGGTATTTGTATCAGATGCACGCATGAGCATTTATCTACATGTACTTCCTTCTCCGCCCCCCCCCCCCCCCCCCCCCCCCCCCGACTGAAAAAGAAAATGAACATTAGTATTATCCAGGCTGGTATTATCATGGACTTACTACATTATAGTAGGTCCATCATATTATACAGTCCAGGGAAGAAGGGAAAAGGATATCTTTTTTAACCTATTGTCAACAAACCTCCTTTGTGAATTCGGGACACAGTGTTATAATTCAGATATCTTTGTGAATCAAAGAAAGAAGTTAATTTAAGTTATTCATTTTCATTAAACAAAGAAAACAGTCTTTATGTTCTATTCCAATTTCTAATTTGAACCTTTTTTCTCTCCAACTGTCGCCTCAGGCAATATGAGGCTCTAGTTGGCTTGGTCTACAAAAAATTCTTGATTGACATACGGTACCCCAAATCATTACGCAAGACTAGTTTGTTGCAGAACTCCTGTTCCATCTAGAAAAACTTCAGTAAACAATCTCCAGCAATGTCAAATATCTCAAATTATCCATGATTACTGCCAGCTCGACCCAGTGCCAATTGACAGATCAGCTAAAACACTAATTGGTCACAGTTTGATGCTGATTGGTTGGAGGTCATGTTGGGTTAAAGGTCAAAGGAATTAAACATAAGGTCACACCTCGAAGGATCATATATCTATACACTGCAGGCAAGATACTGACTAAATCTTGAAAATTGTCAAGTGCTGTGATTTTGAAGTGTTTCAACTCAGATGATAACGTGGGTGTTAAATTCCACTCATGGACCTAACCCACATATATTTGTGACACACCTTTTTTTTTCTCTCTCTCTCTTTTCTTCATATTTACCAAAATTGGAATAGAAAATTTAGAAATTGATTTAAATGGCTTTATTTCATCTTCTTACTGTGGACTATTTGGAGTACTCATAATTATAATCAAGTCGACCCCGTTTGTTCTGCCCTACATATTTTAAGTTCGTTATCATAACATGGAATTTATGATGGCTGTAGGATCCTGTATCAGATTTTTCTTTCACTGGGTAGGTTCTCATTCTATGAAAAGAGTTATTGCAAATTTTTTGCCAATTACCCGGGTTTACTGGCATAGACGACACAGTAACCTATAAAAAGGAGAGCTGCCGAAGACAGAATGATATCCTTTCTTGATTGCTCTAATTCATCAAGATCTAAATCATCCATTAATACTACATACTTGGCAGTGATCTTTGACTATAAAATGAGGAGAGAAAAATCACAATCGGCAATTTACGGCCCTGATATGAAAGGTCATTGCATTCTTTGGGGATTGATTTCAAGGCCGAATCTCTGGGCTACAAATTGAAAGTTGAAACATGTTTGGGGGTTAGGCATGAAGGCTTAGCCCACAAAGAAAGAACATGTCAAAACAGTGGTAACAATGTCAACTTAAAGGTAATGTACAGCATTGTTTTGAGTCAAATGGGTAGATCAATGGGGTAGAAGCACCTTGCGTTTTTGTTCATTTAATTTTTCATAAGAAGATAAAATGTCATATGTCGTTAAAAAAAAATAATGATTAACCCCAAAACGATAACTAGAATTCACCAAATTTTAAATGTCCTCATTAAAACTGGATGTATTGGGAATTTTGTAATCCTTCTTCTTTTATTTTATGGACTTTTTAAAGGCACACTGCCATACTTGTAGCTACTTGCTCCCTCTATATAGAAAACTTCCACAATCGGTGCCTGTTGGTCCCCCATGATCCTCTTTTTCTTATGTTAAATGAGAGCCGAGTTAATGAGATAGCCACCTGTCACAGTGACCTCGCTGGCTCTCTGTGTGGTCTAATCCCTTCTTGCCCAGTAGTGGTGACGGTCTTTAATTTAATTTTAAGTGACTACCCATGGGATGCTAATTAAGGCACCTAAAAATAAGTATACCAAATATTATCCTAGCTTTACCCAAGCAGCCAAAAAAGGAGCTTCAAGGATCCACTGAACTTGTTCCAAATAACAATTATCTTTACCTGGGTTGATAATGATAAATCAAGAAAAATATCTTGATAAGGGACTGGACTTTAAACCCAGAACAAAAATTGAAAGTTAATGTCAGCTAGAGATTAAAAATCATCTTTATCTATTTAATTTGCATAATTAATTGTTCTATCTTCCTTCTGTTCCTTTGTTTATATTATAATGCAGATGCTTTTATTTGATTTTTTTTCTTTCACAATTGCACCGTGAGCATTTGATTTCAAGTGGATTCAGCATCTAAATACAAATCTCATTAAAGGTAATACAAAGTTTTTGTATGGGGTCATGAATTTGGTTCAAATGAACATATTGGAAGCATATATGATCCTACAATATTCAGTGATCGTTGTCGCGGTCGAAATCGACTCTTAAGTTATGAAATTGTAAATAATAAGCACTTTATGTTGAATAGCTCCCTCTCAAGGTCAAGATATTAATTAAGCTATAAAACGATGTTTATTGACTAAAATCGACCGATTAGCTATTCCCGTTCGGAAATTATATACCACAACTACATACTCTGAGATTTTCATGGTCCCAGCTAACATTGTACAGCCGTAGGAGCTATTTGAAATTTATCAAAATTTACCGGGAGCACTAGTAAATCTTTATATTCAATTTTTCTCGAAAGCAGAAGTGTTTTAGGGGCTAAACTTTCTGGTGTTTTTAATGCATCCACAGGGGCATCCAAATATATCAGAATTGTAAAGAATCACAATCCACCCATTTTTCAAAATTTCCCAAAACTTTGTAATGCCTTTAATTATAATTATTATCATTATTGTTCTTGTATCATAAAGCTTGTGCAAATTATGAAAATTCAACAGTATAATTCAGTCAGTCGTCAGCAAGAGACTCGTAAAATTTGTGAAAGTTTAATGCATGGGAAGTTTCTAAGGGTTTGCCACTCAGGACTCGATCATTAATCCATGGTCCAGTGATGCATCCAATAGACCACAACACCTCAGAACAGATAGATGATTAAAATTAATTATTTTTCCATTTTATTAGATTGTTACCTTCTCACGGTCGTCGGCTACATCGGAGACAACATCATCAACGTCCAGTATACCTCCCTCGCTCTGACTCGCTAAACTGTGAACATGCACCCAGTAGTCGGGACTCTGAAAAAGAAAATGAAATTATAATTTTTTAATTATTATATCTAACTTGACAAACCTAAAGATTTGTACACCGGTGGAGTATTATGAATTTTTCAATCATTATGCTACATGTAGCTTCTCGTGGATCTTAATCACATTTCATTATTTTCAATGTAATCAGTAATTCTGTAAGAATATAGTGGCGTACACGTACATGTAGCTTTAGGGGCATATGAACATAAATTAAAGGGAAAAAAAGAGGAAAAGAAAAAAAGCAAGAGGGGGAAAAAAGGAAGAGGTCCCTCCAACAATCTCCTCTCACTCACTTTTCTCCAAAACAATTTATCCTCATACATGTAGTACTGGTGCCCCTCCCCCTAATATAAGTGCCCCTCCAATTACTGGGCCCATACTCTGCTTGTAAAGTATGCCATTATATCTTTATGTTAGGTTTTTGCTCCAATGGGTGGAATAAATCAATGTTATAGAAAACAAATTTACAACAGGCATCAGTATAAAAAATAAGAGGAAATCTTTTCATGAATGGCATCAGTGCACAAACCATTTTAAAAGCTTACTTGTACAACAATACAAAATGCTGGCCTGGTACTACAGTGTGTAGGACTGTAGGTTATCAATGGTCATTTAGTCATGGACCACGGAAATGCATAGAGGTATACAGGAATGGACTAATCTTTGACTTGGAAGATTATCAAGCTAAATCCCATAATAATATCAACTATGGGGAAGTCTTTAAACCCTTTCCCACAGTTTTTTTTTTATGTGTCTCTCTCTCTCTCTCTCTCTCTCTGCAATAAAATGGTCCATCAGAGTTGTTGCACAAACTGATTGCGCTTTACACCTCTATACATCATGTGTGAGCTACATGTACACAAATGTATGTGTGCAAAGTCGATGGAAGAAATGCTTTGTTTACTACAAGATTTAACACACTATAAGAAAAAACAAAGTAATTTTTAAAATTAATCTACATGTAAGTGTACATTAGAGTGCATGACAGATACATGTATACTTGACACTTACAAAAATGTTAATATCACTTCTACAGCTCTGTATACCAGATGCACATCTCATAGGCCTCCACACAAAGATCAAACCTCCTGAAAGCTCTTTTACAATTACAGCAAGACGTTCTGTACAGATACATGTACACTCAAATGAGACGCGTTATGAGGTCTAAGTCAACATCAAATTGACCCGTTAAGTTTACAGAAACTCTAAAAAAAAAAAAAACAGACCTTGTGGTTTTTGTTCGATACAGGTTTCACGATGAGTCACTCATTTTTGACACAAAGAAAAGAAGGGGGCATGAATACTCATGGATGAAGGACAAGCCAGGCCACTTAGTTGTGAATTAAAATGAAATTTGAGAAATCATCTCCAATCAAATATATTCCAATTCGGGATGACGAGGGGGAAGAAATATGAGTTTGATTGCAGACAATTGCAAGACACTGTAGGCCTGTTTTCATCAGCTTGAGTTTGCCAAATGACCCGCTATTTTCAGACTCGGATATTATCTCGAAGCTCGAAATTGCGTCTTCACCAGACCGATACGCTCATCACAAACTAGCTCGGACGGGCGAAAACTAGCCCGCTATTTTCCAAATAACCGGACAATTAGGAAACAAGACCAATATTTCTCAGGATATTTTCTTGACCGAATATCCCGCTAATTGCAACTGCGGGCTGATGAAGATATTAGTTGTATAATTTGCGATTGAGAAAGTTAAAAAAAGCGGGCTATTTGACAAACTTTTGCTGATGAGGACAGGCCTTGTGTTTAGCAATCAGCTTGTTCGATGCACAATGAGAATTCCTCCATCATTGCAGGTCTTTGCAGACTTTGCTGCAACTGTACATGCATGAATGAAAAGGTACTTCTCTGTTTGGATTCACATGAAATATTCAGAAGAGAAACATTGATGCCAAATGATGAATATTTAATAAAGGGGTTGTTCACAGAAGAAAACATTGAAGCCGAATGATGAATATTTAATAAAGGGGTTGTTCAAAGGATTTGAGCCTTGTGAGGCCTCTCAATTATTTATTCTTTTTAAGATCCAGACAGTGCTCAGAATGCCTGGCCTACAGGCTACATGTACAGAAATACTCTCTGAAGAAAATACATGTAGTATATGTGTTTAATAACAGCACACATTGCCAGATTTTAGTGGTTATTTGAATAATGTAGTTTACTCCCCACTCCCCCAATGATATAGAAAGGTACAGTGTTGTATGTACAGATCTCCACCATTACAAAAGTAGCCTAGATGCAGATGGTATCTTTTTTATGTTCTATTGAAATATTGACACATATTGAAATTTTCTGGAGATTAATCTTACATTGTACAATTATTTCTTCCTACAAGAACTTTGCCAGTCTTTTGAAGCATCCCAGAGAAAAATTGTTTTCTGCTCCTGTGCATTTTTTGGGTATTGGTAGTCCATTGCTGTGTACCATGGGCGTGCACTGAAACTTGGAATTTGGTTGTTTATTATGCACTCAACCTTACCATGTCATTCACTTGACTGTAATCAATAATCTGCTTAATTTAATACATATTTGAATGACAAGCCAAATCCCTATAGCCTACACATAGGCCTACTTGTCAGCTTCATATATAAAATCATTCAGACAATTTGGCATGAGCCGACGACAACTAGGATTGATCGTACTGCCAAACGATTCCTTTACTTCAATTGGTATAGCTTTAATCATATCAGACATGTAATTGACATCATGTACAAACGTGGGTTGCCAATTTAATGTGTGGGATGAGAGAGGGTATCTTTCATGCCGTCGATCAGGCCATTGATTGATGAGAATTCGTATAGGTTTTCATGTTCCATAGTCTGACAGCATCTATAGACCAACCCACATGGCGAGTATGATTGAACACAAGCGATGGCATAGGTTACTGAATATCATGTTTGGTATGCGCATCAGCAATATTGATGTAAATTGTGCCCTAATGACTGTGATTAATCACGCTTCTAGCCTCAAGTCCAGGCTAATGACAGACCTACATTAATATGTGTAGCAGTAAAGGTGATGTATGTACAGTACATGTAAAGCCCACCGTGTGTATGCCTCTTTGGCCGCGTTCATGCTTGATTTTGACGGCCAGAATCAGGCATCTGTTACGTGTTTAGTTTAAAACACGCTTGCGTTCATGCTCACTTTTGTAGAATCACCGAAAAACGGCGATCACGAACGCCGATCGTAAACTCACAAAAAGATGCGTTTACAATTGTAAACGCGTTTAAATGGGGTCAACGCACTGACCTCTAGTGGGTCTACGTAGCATGCACAGTGAAGGTCACACAATGCCACACAAGGAGAATTGCCTGGATGAGCCAGAGAAGTAAGCATGAACAGCTACACCGTGGAACTGCGATCACGATGAGCGTTTACGATGAGCGTTTCAGATCGCTCATTCTACCTTCAAAATCAAGCATGAACGCGCCCTTTGTAAAGTGTAGGCCTACGTTTACATCTTGGGCCTAACTTACAGAATTGTTCATTTTACACCATTTACATGTATTTACTATTAAAATGTACAATATTTCTGTTAATTTATATATACAGTGTACATACATGTACATGTATATACATGTATACCGTGTACATGTATGTATATGTATATCAGGCAAGTAGAACACACAGTAGGTCTATTTAATACTACACATGAAGTGCAAGTACATGTAAACACATGTAAAGGTAGTGTATATTAGAGCTGTAGGCCGCAAGTACAACAACATAGGGCTACCAATAAGATATCACTGTGACGGCTGCTTGGGTGACTATACAGTCTACACCACACAATCTCAATAAAAATCGAAGCAGGGTCCCCCCCCCCCTCAAATATTAATTTCAAGCAGCATGAAGGCTAATATTTGTAGATTTGTACAAGAACAAAACCAAGCAGCCCCTCCCCCCCCCCCCCCCAATATTAATTTCATGATGGACAATTGTAAATGCCATCACTGTAGAATATTAAAGGTATATGTTTAATAGCCCATAGTCCTACATACAGTATAACCATGGACAACTCATATTTTGAACAGTCAGTAATGACCATAAGGCCTAAGTGAAAACTCATTCAGTACCACCATAAAATGCTCCATATATGTCAGCATTTAATTCACAACTGATCCACACTAATTGCTTTGAACTCTATTACCCTTCTGTGCTACTTGACTAGTCTCCGGTGAGCTCCTATCCAGACCTAGTATCTCTTTATTCAAGTTTGGCTCTTCGAAATCATGCCATCATACTGTACATGCTAATCTTTGGATAATCTCATCACATATTAAGCCTTTAATATGTAAAGACGACTCAAGGAAGACAAGAAAAATGGTCTTTATAGTCATTTATACAGGTAGTCTTTTAATATGTACATTTACAAGTAACATGTTTCAATAAGAAACCATTTTCAAGGGAAGCACAAAATGTGGCCTTTGTGGACAGGTGGTCTTTCTATACAGGTGGTCCAAAAGCACCGACCGGTCAATAGCAAGGAAAATGTGGACATGTACACATATTGTACATGACAAATTGTTGTGTTACCAAACCACAAAGAAATCAAAGGAGGATTAATCTACTATCTTTATCTATAGGTCTGCTTTTATCTCTTTGTTATAAAAATAGAGTCAAAGCTATAAAAAATAACAAAATTAAAAACATAATGTTTTACTAAATTTCTCACTTTTTCATTACCTCGTTGTAATCTGTATAATCGTATATCATCTAACATGAGGCCATAACATGAAGCCATGACATGAGGCCATGAAAAGGGCTAAACAGAGTCAGCAAACTTTCAGCAAGTACATGTATGTTCACTTTCATTGGCCTATTAATCTTGAGATTTACGACGGTTAGGGTTGAGGTGGGGTCTGTTTTCTTCACCTTTAAGGGGAACTCGATCTTGCCACACCTTTGTCTCACTCTCGCTGCACATAATGGATGAAATCATCTGCTTGCAGCCAGAAAGGAGTTCTGTTTTAGTCCTTTTTTTTTACAGTCTATACATCATTCTGGCTCCAAATCGATGAAATTATAAACCTCTTTGTTTCAAATTTTGACTGTGATGCATGCAACATGAGATTGTCATATTCATTGGGGTGCGTTTAAGCTTAAATTTTGAAGGCAGAATGAGCGATTTGTAACGCTCATCGTAAACGCTCATCGCAATCGCAGTTCCACGGTGTACTGTTTATGCTCATTTCTCTGGCTCCTCCAGGCAATTCTCCCTTAGTGGCCTTAATTGGTCTTCCAGCTGGATTCGCAAACCTTCACTGTGCATGCTACATGTACGTAGACCCACCTGAGGTCAGTGCGTTGACCCCATTTAAACGCGTTTACAAATTGTAAACGCATCGTTTTGTGAGTTTACGATCAGCGATCGTGATCGCCGTTTTTCGGTGATTCTACAAAAGTGAGCATGGACGCAACCGTGTTTTAAACTAAACGCGTAACAGATGCCTGATTCTGGCCAGAAAAGGTTAAGCATAAACACGCCCTAATTGGTTATACAACATGTACTTGTACCTATGAACATTGTTGTCAACAAATTTTCAGAATGAAAATCGAAGTTCCAAATATTTGGAATAAGAAGGGCAAGTCCCGCATGACTGCATTTACCTCTATCCAAGAAAAAGAGACCGCAGAGAATTCCTACATAACATTAGCAAATTTTCAAGAAAGAAAAGGGATGCTCATGTGCAAGATGCCTTCAGTTAATGATTGTTGAGTGTACTATGAATTGTATAGTACTGTACATGTACCGGTATGTACAAAGTGTACAGTATAGGCCTACAGTACATGTATTTCTTAGCAGCAGCTGGAAGACCTGGGACCCTGCCATTTTGACCAACATCTTCCTGCTCTGTTCACGCTACAATTGCTGATGCCTAATGTATGTACCCCTGTACAGTGTACGTCCAGTTGCCATACTGGTAACCACCTGCTTTCGAGAATACTCATGCACAAATTTACAGGGAAATTCCCTTTACATTTCTGTAACCATCATTTTTCTTGAATTTAATTTTCATCAAGATAACTTATTGGATGCGCTTATGTGATCACCCAGGTTGGTACCCACCTTACGATAGTGGAATATACACTAACATAAAATTTCCTCTTGACATTTTCTTTTCGCTATCAACCGTAACAAACACACTATGAATGGTGAAACAGTAATTAGATTGCACTATTTTCTTCTCGAACTGTACTTTCTCGAAAATAACTCCAGTGTGAATGATGTTTGTTCGTATTTCTGAAGGTGCACTATACATGCCATTGAAGTTGGAGAGTAGAAATTAATATGAAATATACATGCACAGAAACACAAAAAGTGGTCTTTGTAGACAGGTGGTCTTTGATGTCAGGTTCCTTTAGTACATGTTTCAATGAGAAACCATTTTCAAGGGGAACAAAAAATGTGGTCTCTAGTAGACAGGTCGTCACTAAAAGTAAAGCAGATTTGACTATATTAACAGGAGATATCTGGGCTCAGATGATCTCCCAACATTCTCTTCCCTATTTTCTCATCGAAATGAATTTTCTCGAAAATGACTCCAGTGTAAATGGCCTACTGCCTTATTTCTCAAGGCACACTATATGCCATTGAGGTTGGGGAATGGGGAATCAATCATCGTGGAACACGTTGACAGGAGATGTCTGGGTTCAGTGGCAGTGAAAATGTCACCAGGCCCTATCGGGCCACGAACGTATGTTTACCGTCATAACATTCTCCTTCTTGTTGTACCACATTAAACTGGCACATGTGGGTCTATAGGTACACGCATGCAGGCTCGTCCGGTATGAATGAAAAGGGAGGGACCTGTGATACACTTTACATGTAGGACATTATCGGATTGTGTGCTATGGCATTTTAGGAGACCGTAGCTTAATCTTGAAAGATTTGCAAGCAAATTTACTAGAAAATTGGGACAGTGAATGACTCAAAGCCATGTCAATACACTTTCTCATAGTCCCACACCCACATGTACTGGTAGTTTCAAAGTTTGATTCGCATGTCATTAAGTATATCAGTAAGGGAACAGCATGATGAGAAGAGTCAATCAAGGGGGATACTTGACGAAAGTGTCCTATTTCTTTACATCTTAGCCAAGATTCACACAGAGAGGAGATTTTGTAATGTACTGTACATGTACAGAGGAAAGAGCAGTACAATGCAAAATGACATTCATTGCTTGGGAATGAAAAAGTAATTCCTTCTTTTCAAACCATACCCCCCCCCCCTGGAAATTTTCGTAACATAACCAAATTCAAATACAGAAGTCTTTGTGAAGTGCCTTAATACAAATGATTTGATCCACCTGATATTATAATAATAGTCAGAATGCAAACTGCATAAGTGTTGCTACATGTATGTAGGGCAAGTCATACTTTTTGTCCTACCAGACAACAACTAATGTATGCAGTTTGGTTTCTGTCTATTGGAATACTATTATTCTTATCAGATGAATGAAATAGTTTGTATCGAGGCACAAAGATGTACCGGTATGTATGCATTGAATTTGGTTACATTAACAAAATAGCCCATTAAATGTAGGCTTTAAAGAGTTAAATTAGTGATCAATTTTGTGATGGGCTGCACTGCTGCATACTGCAATGCCCTTTGAATATTTTCAAGATTACAAGAAGACATCTACACTGTAACATCATGTCCTGTACATGTAACTCAACCACGACATACGCTGAAATGTATCTATAATTTATCACTCTTGGAAAACAGATGTGAAGTAGACAGTGAGTCACTGGATATACCCGCAAAAAATGATATGATATGAAAATATCATCTGCTGAAACCCAGAAGGGTGGATGCTATTAAAGCCCAAGTCGGAATCGTTTTTGTTTAAAACCTACGCTCCGATAAAAATTAAGAAATAAACATGAAATTGCAGTATTGCACAAACATTCATGCACCTTAAAACTCTTTAGTAATTGATTTTGCCTAATTTGTATTTCATATTCTAGCTCATCCTGAATCAATCCCAACTGCCAAAGGAGTGTTGTTGCCAGCACAGCTACAATGTAGCAAGCAAGCTACATGTAGCTACTGGGTCTTGCTTGAGAACGAACAGCATTTTAATGCAGGGGGCAGACATTTCTGCTCAAAAGCAAGCGAAAAAATGGAAAAAAGGGGGAAAATAAAAGGACTGAATCTACAATTTTGCCTACCTCATCGCAAACAGATACAGACTGAACTGCCACCAGTTTGCTGATGATATACATATAGGGGCAAGTGGCAGATCCTGCTAGCTGATATCAGGACACCGCTCCTGATCGGTGCAGGGTCGTCGGGACTTGGTTTATTAAAAACCAGACATGACTCAGGCCTACATGTAGTTTATAATAAGCTTTTTTTCCAGCAAACCAATGAGAATTAGGGGTTTACTCAAACAACTTCCTCAGCTTTGTAAGAGGTCCATGGTAAGACTTATATCTTTTGTCTTGGTATTACTTCAGTCTTTCTCAGTTGTCTTTATCGTCATCACACGTTTATTCTCTCGCTCTTGCATACGCCATTGATTCTTTGACATCACTGGCAAGACAAGCAAAGTCTGGCAAGTTTTTTACCAACCTGCTGATGATCGTGTACAATGTAAACTCTGTGAAAAGAACTATGCGTACAGCGGCTCGTCCATGGGAGTGATGCTCACTCATATTGCGAAGAACCACTCTGCAGCTTATGAAAAGGACGGAGCACAGAAGACCATGAGCAATTAAGTCAAAGCACCGCCGACACCCATGAGGAGGAAACGATCACGGATAAGATCGTTGAACTGATCGCTCGCGAAGGTTTGCCTGTAAGTCTAGTGGAGGCGGGCGCCTTCAAGGCATTGCTGAAATGCATTGTGCCAGGCTACGTGACTCGGACGAAGAAGACCATTACCAATAGGATCAGAGTACTGTATCAGAACAAGAAGGAGGAGCTACGAGAGTCCCTTGACAGCGTCCAGCACGTATCGTAGTCGTACACTATAGACTGTTGGGCGAGTCTTGGTACTCGTGATTATACGACTGTGACGGTGCACACAAATGACGAGGATTGGAGAAGGGCTAACTTCGTCCTCGAGACTAAACCCGTGGTGGGAGTTGGAGAGGAAGCAGGCGAACCGCAGCGCCACACCACCGAAGCGCTTCAAAGTCAACTAGAGAGGATCGTCGAAGACTGGGGCCTTCCGAGGAAAAGCCTGGCAGTAGTCCACGACAATGCCGCCAACGGCCTTCAGTTCGGAGAGGGGATCGACGGGGCAGATGTAGGATGCGCTGCACGCACCTTGCAGCTGGGGATTGCAGAGCACAAGCTTGTTCAGTCGGTGAAGACTACATGTGCATGTAGGTGGAATTCCATGTTCGACATATATCAGAGACTGAAGGAGCTAAGATGGACCATCTGCCATGTTCCAAGCGACAGGAGACACACCAACCTGGGGGATGCCCGCACCCTCGAGCTGAAAGACGAGCAGTGGCGTCTGCTCGACAGTCTCATCGTTGCCCTTGAGCCCTTCAAGGTATATTATAATCCTATACCTATATGACTCAATGAAAGTAGATAAACTGTACCTGATGTAAAATTTAGAGGACAAAAAGTTATTTACCAATACTAATACTAGTCACTAATGATCATTTATATTTTATAGTTTTAAAAAATCTACTATAGAGCCCAACTCTAAAAGTATCAAATATTCAACTTTTAAAAATAACTTTTCAGAAACTTTTCAGAAAATAACTATGGATCGCTGTTATGTTGATCACTCTATAATATGTTAACTTTATGGTACCAAACGAACGTTTATCATTGATATTATCATTCAAATCGTTATCAACTTATCATTGGCTATTATAACGATCATCTTTATTCTTTAATGATTATCTCTGTCATCATTTTTATTACAGGTTGCTACTACCGTGCTTTCCAGAGAGGAGCAGACGACATCATCCGTCGTGATTCCTAACATGGCTGGTATCTTCGACCATTATCTTATCGTCAACGAAGCCGACTTACCCGGAGTAAAGGCATTCAAGCGCACAGCTACATGTACAGCAGCGTTGGCACGACGGTACGTAAATCTTCTTTCTTTTTTTTCCTTCATTGTAACGTGCAAGACATGTACATCAAGGAGCTATTCCACTCTTTTTTTCTTTTTCAATGAATAAAACACAAAATCACAGTGAAACAAACTTTTTAATCAGTATTTTTTTAAATACATGTATAACAAATGATTGATAAGAAGGTAAACTGGATAACGGTCACTCGTAAAACATGGGAGATATAATTATCTCTACTTTCCTGAAACTTTTTAATTTACAAAGTAAAACCCAAGTTACATAATAATTATGGATTTAAAAAAATAATATATTAAATTCTCGCTTCAAAGTTGTCACAAAATATTCACTAGCTATTGACCTATTCTATTTGTTTTAATCTCAATTGCTTATAGATTTCAGCTATGTCCAGCGGCAGACCGTGAAACATCTGATGCAGTACCAGTGACTTCGACGTTGAAGGCTTTTGCTTTGGATCCTTGACACAAGAGTTTGACATTTGTAAAACGGGCTATGCGAGAAAAAGTGATCGCTGAGCTGCGCGAGGAACTCCAGCCGCAACCACCAAAAAAACGAAGGCTTGCTGAAGATGTAGGGAAAAACTGACCATCTACCTCTTTGGCCGTGGATTTCCTCCTAACCGGAACAAGACAAGGTCCGGATGCTGAAGCCGATGTCAAAGACATCAAAGAGGATCCCGATGAAATTGATGCTTATCTTCAGCACGCTGCTCCACCTCCCATGTCTGACCCCACTGAGTGGTGGGCAGAGAATGCGGACAGGTTTCCTCGGGTGTCTCTTCTAGCAAAGAAGTATCTGACGATTCCTGCGACATCGGTCCTGCAGAGAGGATTTTTTCCTCAGCTGGAAACATTGTGAACAAAAAGCGTTTTTGTATGGACCCTGACAACATGGACACCCTTGTCTTCCTGAAAGATAATCTCAACTAGTAGACGAACGAACAAGAAAGGAAAACCAACCATGTCAGACTTTAAGTTTCCTTGGGTGTCTCTTCTAGCAAAGAAGTACCCGACGATTCCTGCGACATCAGTCCCGGCAGACAGGATTTTTTCCTCAGCTGGAAACATCGTGAACGAATAGCGTTCTTGTCTGGACCCTGACAACGTGGACACCCTTGTCTTCCTGAAAGATAATCTTGACAAGTAGAAGAACAAATAAGAAAGGAAAACCGTGCAACCTTTTTGTGAGGCCTCTCCTGTGGGATAGAGAGACACAGGTGGGATAGATCTCTGTCAAGTGCTGTTTGAAATCAGGATGGTTTGGTTTTATCATTCACTGACTCTGTTCACGGTCTAAATTAAATGCTAGGATAAAACAAATTATCAAAAATACAATTTGCATTTCCAGTTTGATCAAGGTAGTTTTCGCGGTTAATCAGCTGTTTTCTGTCAAAGAATTAAAGGGATTTGTTGTGTGTAGTGTAAAAGTGTAAAACATGGTGCTAACTAGGTACTAGGCTATCTTGTGTGGCTATAATTGTCTCTCTTTTTTTGGTAACATTTAATTTTAGCGAACACACCACGGATACCGGTAGGCGGATATCTCCAATGGCGGCCATCTTGAAAAATAAAAAATAAAAATCCCGGACAAACAAAATGCAAGCTGCAAAGTTTGCCTGTCTTGGAAAAAAAAACAAAGCAATGTACATTTTGCTTTTTAATAGGACAAAGTACAAATTCCAAGTCTGAAGTGTAAAAAACACAAACAACATACAACATCAACATTACTAATTGAGTACATGTACACTGTACATTTATGTGTTGTTGTATTTTTACAACCATTTCAAGCATTCCAGGGAAAGTTGAACCCCCTAATCTCAAAAGCTAAGATGTCATTACAAAATGGAACAAAACATTCCTTTTACTCTCTAATCTCCTCTCAGCCAGATTATCTTTCTCCTCTACAAGGCCTCAATAGTTCCATTTCCTGCTAAGTACTTGTATATTAACAAAATTACATGTTCTGTACATGTAAATGTACATTGCAGATGCAATTTAATTTTTCCAAAGAATTGCTGGATACAAACAAATCTAAAATGGTAAATTTGGATGGTGCTAAAATGAAAACAAATTTTGTAGCAGTAAATGTACATGTTCTAAAAATTATTTCACTCTTCAATTTCTGACTGCTGTAACTATAGATACAGCTGTATACAACAACCTAGTAAATGTTTGAAACTTTTCAGCAAGGTTTTGTTGACAAGTTGACAACATGCATGTGCATGTACATGTACACTATACATGTACAAGTTAATAGTAACAATACATGTACAACATGATCATTCATTCAGTCGATGATTCATCATTCAGAACCACTCTCACTTTCTCTTCTCGTCTTTATCACTGACTAGTATTCAACAACAAAATGGCTACAATAACAAGTACACACTACTGTATGTTTGCCTAATGTCTCAAATGTACAAACCTGGCCTGACAGTGGTCAAAAAGTGTCTGTAAACTTTCAGCATTTCTTGTTCTGCATGATGTCAATGTAGTTCCAAAACTTTCTCCATGCGTTATGGTGGACACAACACATCCATTGTAACATACATGTACAAGACAGTTACAAGACATGTACACCTGTACGTCAAGGAGCAATTCCCTGCTTTAATGGTACGACATGCACAGTATATTCCTACCTGTATTTAGCTGCCAACCACTGACACTGTTCAAAGTAAGGCTTTCCAAATCAACAACAGCACTCAACCATCAAACTACAAAATATATATGCACAGATGAAACCTCCTAACAACTTGTTTACTGAACAATCACCATCTCTTTTGAGGATTTCGTAGTTCTGCGACATGTACTGTACCTGAGCAATATAATACAATAGCGTGGGTAGAAAGTGAAACTAGTATGCCCATTGCCACTGTACAAGCTTCCAAAACAAGTCACTCAAAGGAAAATGGTCTGTTCTCTCTCCCTCTGTATATCCCTCTCTCTCTCTCCCTTCTCACCTTTGCTTTATTCTCAGTGGTCTATCTGCTCGCTGACCTCACCACTGAGAATAGTTTGCTGCAACTTCAACCCATGAAATATGACCTACGAACTTTGAACTGAGGATTGGAATGTCTCAACTCTCTCATTTATCCCCCCCCCCCCTTCTCTTTCTTCATTTCTCTATGTTCATAATTTCCTAACTTTATCTCTCTAACCCTCTCAACTATTTCCAGCTAGTTTTGGAAAGTAGCTTATCCAGCAACTTCTTCAATTGATGAAATTATTTCTTACTTACATAAAACTTCTAAAATATTACTTCTGAAATAATCTCCATGTTAATAAAGAATTTTATTTATGTTTTGAATTCATCTTTTTATTTGATATACTGTATGTGTAACATGTCATTTAACATGTTTAAACTCTAACAAGAAAACTATATACATGTACATGTACAATGTACATGTAGGCCTATCATTTGTAACAGCCTTGCGATTTTTAGAACTTGGTGGAATATTTGACTCACAGTTCTAACTTCTAACCAAATACACTGTCAAATTTGGTCCCTCTCATGAGGCTTTCAGCATTCTCTGAAATCAAAGCTCAAATATCTCGCTTCCATTTCATGTCCAGTGACTATGAAATAGAGCATTTTACTATCCAGGATTCTTTCAAGAACTTTGACCTGTTCCACTGATACAGGCCTATACATCTTGGAGGAGGGACTGGTACCAATAAAATAAAAAATTACTTCTGAACTACAAGTTGCATATTAAACCTAATATCATTAATATTTTGATAAACTCCCCATGACACAGATGGTTATGTCACAAACTATTGAATTACAAATCCAATGGCCTTTTTGTTTGAAAAATAAGTTTTGAAGTTTATTTTCCTTTTCATGTCAACAATCCAGTTATTTTTGGAGTGGACTTGCCCTTTAAGAATGGGGTAATAACAAACATAAATCTTTCATGAATCGAAATAGAAATCAAACTACACGTTCAGGTATGTCTCAATATATAATCATAATGCTTTATTTATCATCACATTGGTTAATTTATATGCTCTTTTCTAAAGGTTATCAAAAAAATGAAAACGATTCAGTATCAATAAAAAGTTTGAAGCATGTCATTACCATCTGTACGATGAGTCGATGACACATTTAATGCATATTATTTGGATTAGATTACCATTTTTCTGTCCACACTTTAACATTTGTTTTGATATGCGCAGATCAAATAACAAAGATGATACTGCATTTGTATCATTGCATGTCAAGAATATGAAATATGACGGCGCTTGGATTAATTTCAATTTTCAGGTGCACGACTGTCTTCCTCATGTTTCCTTTTCTAAAGAGGAAAATTGCTCCGGATTGGAAGGCATTGTCCTGCTAAAGATGTACATTGTACAGGGAAAGTTTACATTCTCTGTCCATGTGTAGGCATACATGTACATTGTACAGGTACATGTATGTACATTTCATATTTTTGTTTTTAAGCTGTAGGCTTTCAGTGTACAGAGTAATGTCAATTATTATCATTAATTTCAGAAATGTTATTCACTAGAGACACACATACAATGCACTGTCGTGGTACATGTAACAGAACAGTATTACAGAACATCAAATATTATGAAGATTAATATTGACAGTGTCATGTTCATGTCAACATTCAACATTGCCGTATTATTATTATTCATACTGTATATGGATTCATATCCCTATTCATATTCATTTTCACAATCATATTCACGATCACATTCATATACATGTACATGTACATATTCATTTATAAATTACATTTATATTCACAATAACATTCATATTCATATTCCTATTCATATTCACAATCACATTGATGTACATGTACATATTCATATTTACATTTATATTCACAATAACATTCATATTCATATTCACAATCACAATCGCATTCATAATCATATTCCTATTGAAATGTTGTATGTTTAATTAAGGCCTACAAAAAAGAAAGAAAAGACACTGAACTAGACAGACTGTACAGAACGCTGCAAGCTTTAGAGTTCATGTACAATGCATGCATCTATTCTCTACACATTGAAGTGGACGATCTGTTTATTGTATCATCCTTGCCATCTACAGTATGCCAAGTTGTGTGACTGAGTATGACCGTATGATTTAGGGATCGGCAGACATGATATTGGCAGCTTGCAAGTTTACGACCAGATTCCCAAAATTACAATATTCCCTTCCCAATTAAAGCTACAGACACGCATGATTATGAAGACCACCTACTGGACAGTACACATACCAGTACATGAAGCCATCCAAGTTTATCATCTATAATATGAGATATACACTGTACAGTATTGTTTAATAATATACAGTGTATTTATAATTTATAAGAAATGTTATTACCATTGGTACATGTACATGTATGTATACTGTCCGTGCACTACAAAGATTATGAACACATCTACATGTACATGTAGCCTGTATGAATTAAATTATCACGTGGGTATAAAAATTGGAAATGATGTTCATCAATTAACCCATTCAGGGCAATTGAATTATAACGACTCGCTACCATTATTATTTATTAATTATTTATTGTTATCATTTTATACTTAAATTGAATCAAAGCTTTTTGGGGGGTTATTCTTGTTCTTCATTTATTCTGTTGAATCAGGTCCCTTTAATAAAGTAATTACTGACAAATGAAGCTTATTTATTAGCTTATGGTATGTACATGTACAGTATGTATTAAGCGTGTTGACATAATTACATTTTTAGGTAAACTACTAACCATCCACAGACCTAATCCACACACACAAATTATCTCCATTGCAGATTGCTGTGTGTTGTGAGCCGTGCAGTTGACAACGAAGGCTTAATTAATTAGTATTTAAAGCTCATCAATAACTGAAGTGGCTAAATTAGAGCTTTCCTTCGTGTATTTGCTTCATTACATACAAAATGTACATGGACTGTATACAGTAAAGCACACATGTTAGCAGTGCACACATGCCGTCTTTAATATTAACCCATCTTTATAACAAAAGGTCTGTCCACTCAATTACTCTTTCACCCCTCCTCCCACCCCTTTTGTCCGATCTCCTAGTATAAATGAAGAGTAATGAATGGTTTCTTTATTTTCACAGGGCTTTCCAGAGAGAATGACTCACTGTACTTGGAAGGATCCACCCATTGTTATTCTAATGTGGTACATACATGTATGATAACACCATACGGAAGGACAACTTCAGTTTGTTGGGAATATATTACAAGAAATGAAGGCATACAAAACAGGGTATGGTTGGGAAAAATTGAGGGAAAAATTGACTGGTTAAACACTAACAGTAGTATTACAATGTATGTCACAATACAAAGAACCAGAGATAGAAGTACATGTAAATGTACATGTGTAGTGTGTACATGTAGAGCACTTTATAAATGTAATTCATTATTATTGTATGTACGTACACGTACATGTGTACACATGTACTGTACATGTAGGCCTTCATGTTCTTACATCCCTAGCACTGAGAGTAGTTGCACTACACCATGTTTACATACAGTATACAATACACATTCGTTCAGAAATTTCACCAACATGGAGATGTAAACCCCTTGCATTTTTGACATGGTTGAGACAGTACAATGTACCAGATGTATTGGCCTACCGTACATATTCATGCAAATGTGCATTGTTGTAGGCCTTGTTGTAATTGTACATGACAGTGTAAATTTGTACATACCTGTACACATGTATGTTCTCCCTTGTTTTTCACTGTTGTACACTGGTACTACAGACTTACACAATGTAAATGTACATACCGGTAATGTACCGTATGTAGTTTACTGAACGAAATATACAGTGCACATTTCAAGGGCAATACTACACTTTACAACTGCACATTATATATAGAGGGCAAGTTCAAATCTTTGAGAGTAATGCACTTCAATGTTGTTTACGTGTAGGTTTCGTTCTCAGAGTTCACCTTTTCTTTATGTGTATTGTTCATATGCAGAATGCATGACAGTGAACGACAGTCCACACATTCCATTGCCTTTGTCAACATTCCAAGCTTTGACAATCAACCAATGACTGTGTGTTCACGCTACAACGAATACAAAGAGTACAAGAGACAAGCGTTGTCTTGAGGGGGGGGGGGGTCTTATTTCTAGATTAATATCTCAAATTTATAGACTGTTATTGGCATGCCAATCCAAAAAGGTGAACTTGTATCAACATAAAGATCGGGCATTGTAATCTTCCCATACATCTCAATTTGTTCGGCTAATAGAACTTTGCTTTATAAATAGATTTCAGCTACAGAAATATTTGATCAAGTAAATTGCAGTGTACATGTACCGTATTTGCCGGCGTAAAGGCCGCAGTATTTTTGGAAGAGAAAATATCAAAAAGTCGGGGTGCGGCGTATACGCCGAAACAGTAAAAATCGCAAGTCAAAACAGCACGTCCATTATTTGTAGGCAACTTCATACAAACAAATATATTAACAAAATTGACTTGAAAACACATCGGACAAGATCTAGTCTGAACTCACGTCAGCAGCAAATTTGAAGAAGTTATCTTTTTAATCATTGTGCAACCAAAGAAATAAGAAGAAAATGACCAGAAACTCGTACTAAAAATCGTACTTGTAAAAATGTCCTTGGCTTTAGACAGCGCATGGCCCGGTAACCAAAATCATACCTCGCTCACACACTCTGTGGTGGGGAGCTACCGGGCTGGGAGTTGCAACAAATCCAACGCAGCTTCCGAGATTCACAGCGCTGCAGCGCGCAATCGTCGGTGTTCTTAACTTTTCAGTAAGATAATTCTGAATTATAATTGAGACTATCTAATTAATTAAAGCGACAAACTAACCTCGGTAGATCTCTAATAACAATACAAAAGCTTGTTTATTTTCTCCATTTGGCGGTACGATAGGATAACATTATGGCCACAGCTTGGTTATGGCAGGCCATTCGTGTTTCTGTATGCATGCGAAGCGCCCTCTAGTGTCCAATGAATGTGCTAATCTGCCTAAAATTCGATGAAGATTTGCTAAATTACGATCATTTTTTAGGTAAACTTCCTGTAAATTTATAAAATGATTGATAATTTTGGTATTAGTTTGTAGGAAAAATAGAGTTCTACGAGAAAATTATGATTATTTTCTTTGGTCCGTTTTTTTTTTTTTTTTTCTCTCTACGAAATGTCAAAGTTGGGGGTGCGGCCTATGCGCGGTGCGGCCTTTACGCCGGCAAATACGGTACACATGTAAAGTAAGTATGTCATTGTATTTGTACATGTACATGTATGTATGTACATGTACATGCAGCCTACCGGTACTGGGTTTACAAATACAGTACCATGAACCACGTACAATTTATTTTTCAAGTTCTTAGTTTACGACATTATTTTCTTGCTGGAGTAAAACTGGCTTTTAGTTTTTACACTCTAGACATAAAATTCAAGTTCTCTGCAATACTCATAGACATCATAGATCAGAGGAGGGGAGGCTAAATCAGGCCTGATATCAAGTTGGTTTGAATATTTTATTAAAACCAAATCAAGGTGGGCTTCCCTTTTAGGCGCAACTTAACTGAGTTGTGCCTGCAAGCTAGCCTACATGTACATGTACATCACGGTACATTTACATGTACATTACATGTAGTCCTACATGTTGGGTGGTTAAACTGGGTTACATGTAAAATGATGCTGATGGTGAGAGATGTAATTTTGCCTCCAAATCCTTGGGAAAGCCCCAGAGCTGATCTCAACGGCCTTTTTCAGAATCCATCTGACTAGAAACTGCAGTAAGTCCCATAGTCAACAGCCCCAGCTCCCAGTAACAGGTGGTTCAAGTTTGTAGTCTAAAGACACAGGCTCTAATTGGACACCTGAACATAAATCCATTCAGTCTTGAGCAGAGCCTAACTCTGTCAGTCTCTGCCTGTGTCAGGAGCAGCTAAAGTACAGAGCCTATGGGGAGAAGTAGACGATGTAGTCTGCATCTAGTCTCAAGGTTCAGACATGTTGATACACACTATCAGCGTGTCCACACACAAAACAATTTATCGCGAAACTCTATAACGATACGTCGTATAAAGAATCATCGTATAAATTCCAGGATGTCCACACACAAGAAACGTCGTCACTAAAGAATCATCGTATAAAATGCCCCCTGTCCACACACAACATTTTCTGTGATTCTTTATAGAGTTTCGCGATAGTGATAAGAGGTCTGGTCTCATTTCGCTCGAGGTCACGTTAAGCCCCGCCCAGTTAGTTACACTAGTTACACTCCCCCAGGGGGTCCCCCCGTCCACACACAACATTTCCGTGATTAGGCGTGATTCTTTATTGAGTTTCAGTTCGAAACGATGCCCAAACCTGCGTTTCGTTAGACTAGTTTCGTTATACGACGTATCGTTAGTGAGCGTCCACACCTACAATTTTGGTCGTAAAACTATCGCGAAACGGTATCACTATCGCGAAACGGTATAGCTAATCATGATTAGTCACGGAAAATGTTGTGTGTGGACAGGGGGTATGACTGACAAGGGTTTTGTGCCTGCAAACTACCGGTAGTTAGTTTGACTGGTTTGGAATATTCCTCAGACTCAGGAGAGACCCAAGCCAAGGAGGATCTAAATTCCAACATGTCTGAAACCTGTCATTTTGGTTAATTCACTGGGCTATTCTTTCAGTGTCATGGCCAGGCCAATTTGCTGTGCGACTCCAGAACGTGATTCTAAGAAGCATACATGTACATGTGATCATGTACAATGTAACTGTACATCCACATGTATAGATCTTTAGATCTTATCTGAGGACCGGACATCTGAATTTCTACAGTTGAACAACGTTTTGTTTTGTTCCATTTTGTACCAGGGGGAGGTGGTGCATTGCAATGCTGGCCCACCACCAACAGGGTGTATTGTTCATAACGGGCAGAAACTCCTGCCAACTGGTGGAAGAACAACTGATGATCTGCCTGGTGGTACACAAGACAACTAGTCTCTTGTTTTCTTTAACCTGCCTCATATCCTTGTACACTGTACATGTACATGTAGGTCTTTTCATCAGGTTCAGACCTACATGTACCTGTAAAACCAATCAAATACTTAATATTCATATTTAATTATACAAGTTGAACATGGCAAAGTTATTCAGTCGTACATGTATCATATTGGGTTTTACAATGTAAACAAATGCTAGCTCTCAATGCTGAAATGTCACTTTATATGCACAAACGCAATGAATCCAGGTGGCACTGTCATGATCAGTAGACCAGACGGATGGAATTAAATGCTTCCAAATATGAAGAAACCCAATGACCGGAAAGAATAGCATTTTACTCAGAAGGAGTAAATTATCATATGGACCTAACCTACATTTGGAGTACATACATGTATGTGTAGAACTGGTCCCATTATAAGAAAAAAGAGCTTTGAAATTGAGGTTATAGGGTTCATTCCTGCACAAATCATGATCTCTTTCCCACATGTATCCTACAGCCTTGCTTAAAACCATCAACTTACTGAGATGTTGAGTACTGATGTGTAGCTTTATACATGTACATGTACAGTACATTTGTATTTCAAGAAATTATTTTCAAGAAAAAAAAAACATAGTTTGAAGGTTCTTTTCCTCATTAGCATGCTCAAGGAGTTACTTTATCTGGAGCATCAGAGGCAAGTCTGAGTCTATCTTCAGTAGCGACTTACCCCGTGTCCACACACAACAAATTAATTGTATAACTATCTCAAAATGACATGTAACTACACCTATACATGTATCATTTCTGGTTAGTTATACAATGAAATTGTGTGTGTGTGTACCCTTTAACTAACGATACCGACATACAGGGCTCAAATTAATTTTTTGTCCACGGGGGCTCTTCCAAAAAATAAAGAGCCCTCGTGAGCCTTCTCACGGGGGCTCTTTTAGTGCTGACAGGGGCTCTTATTTTAATACAATTTTCCATTTGAATTGGTACCCATGAAACTCCTTGATATTTTATCATTATCATTTATTAAGTCGGCATTTTCCCTCTTAGAAATTTACTTGTTACATAGCTGTTATTGAATTTTATCCCGGTGATGACATTCTCTCCATTTCTTCCCGTTCTGCACATAATTAATTTCCTCCTCATTATTCGGAGCAACCGTATTTACATTCTTTCTTTACTTTTAGTCTTTGCCATATATCCTTCCAAAACACAGGAGCAGATCTATAGCTTTTTGCTATTAGGGTGAGGGGGGAGGGGGGGGGTAACCCAAATACGATGTGGAGCATCGTCCACGAGCCGCGTAGCGATTTTTGTTGTTGCTATTTTGAACCCCCGTAAGTGATGTTTCCTGGCATCTACTATATAAACATGCGGAGCATCGTCCACAAGCCGCAAAGCGGCGAGGCGATTTTTTGGTGCTCAGTTTTTGAACCCCCGTTAGTGATGTTTTCCTGGCATCTACTGACATCTACTACTGTGTAGGTCTGGACACATGACAGCATTTTTCTATGCACATTACATTTTCACTTGGCAGCCCAAGGGGGGAGGGGGGAGGGGGGGAGGGGGGGGGGGTTAAACCCCCTAATCCGCCTAGATCCGCCCCTGCAACATCTTTGGTCTTCTTCTTCTTCTCAATATTGATTTACTGGTCGAGTTACATTATTTGATGGTCTTTGAGAATCACCAGATTTCAGAGGATTCACACTTTTCACAACGAAAAACTTCTTCATGTTTCAGTCCTTGCGCGATCGTCTCCAGCTCTAGCAGATATTGGGCGTAAGCGTGCACACACGGTACTACCGGCGCAGTATAGCCACTGCTGACGACTGCACTAGCTGCACTGCGAGCTTTCGTTATTTGTATCGGTAATACTCATAGAGATGGGAGAGAAAGCGCCATCTAAGTTCCATTTCATTGGTTTAAGGTTTGAAAATTTATACTCAATATTGTGTTAAAGTTATATCAGAAAAGATAATCTTTATTTTATAATTCCACGGGGGCGATTTTTTGTTTTGCAATCGCCCCCGTGAGCAACCTGACGGGGGCGATTATGGAGCTCACGGAAGCGAATCGCCCACCGCCCCCGTGTATTTTGAGTGTTGCCGACATACCGTACACCGTACAAAGAAACATTGTATAACGAAACGCGGGTCTGGGCATCGTTTTAAACTAGAACTCGATAAAGATTCACGGAATGTGTTGTGTGTGGACTTATGGTCGATCTACATGTAGAACGGTATGACTGGGCGGGGCTTAACATGACGGCGCGCGAAAGGAGACCTGACCTCTCATTTCCGCTTCCGTTTCATGACCACAGTAGCAAACTGCGCACCTACTGTACAGTAAATGTATACAACATTTTACTGTTGAGTTTCGGATTACTTGTTCTTGTGTGTGTGGACGCTCTGTTCGCTATACGATGATTCTTTATACAACGTTTCTTTATAGAGTTTTGGGATATTTGTGTGTGAACACGCAGTACATGTAAGCCTGTCGAAATAACTCTAATTTCCAAACATGCCCTCCATGTAGACTGCTTGGATAAATCATGGACCTACTTCCATGGATAGATCTGCAGTTGAAGGCTACACGTGCAGGGTTTTCATTAGGCTTACTTACAGTACACAGCCCAAACATTATTTTCAAAAAATCATCGTTTTGGGGGAATGGGGGAGTGCCATTTATAATACTGGAAAAACCCTTTAAGAAAAACATTGAGGTCAGCTTATTTTGATCGTTTGGTGAGAAGTGCGCAATCCTGGCACAATCTGCGCATGCTCAGCTGAAATCAAAAATATTAAAATTCGACCTCTGGTGTGTAGTTTTTTTTTAAACAGCTGCAAAAATTTCACTGATTATTGCAGTGTAAATTAAAACTTCAGTATGATTCCAGTCCTTCGTCATGTGACTCTCCTTGAGCACTTAAAATCAGTATGATTAAAAGCCAACACTTTTTATTGGTTTTTTTTCAGTAGTGTAAATGACATTCCCCAAAAATTGATGATTTTTCAAAATGGTGTTTGGGAAGTGGAAATGGGCCTTGTGATGCAACTCAGCTCAGTGAGCTCCCATGTTTACAATGTAAAATCCCATCAGGTCTCTGGTAGGCTTTATCGAACAAATATGAAGTGAAAAGGAGATTTTGATTCATCCTCAGTCTCCGTTGTAGATTTGTTATCAAATCCAATGAAAATACAAACCAGGATTGCCACACAGAATTGACAGCTAGAAAACAAACATGAAGTGACACACTTAAATCAATGCATTATCTTTTATGATTCTGCAAGGTGGTTTCCTTACTGTCTAGAAAGGTTGGGGGGGAAATACAGAATTGTTTTTTAACCCGTTAAAGACTAACATCCTCACATCAAAACTAGTAAAATTCAATGTAAAGTGATACAAAAAAATGAATACAAAGATATCTATTAACTAGAAGTCCCTGGTAACATACTGTATTTGTACATATATTTGTAAGGGGCAAGTAGTCTGTCATCCCTTCTCCATTCCCTCTCCCCTCTCCCCCAACCCCCACCCCCCCCCCCCCCCCCCCCCCTTCGGATGAGCGCCAGGAGGGTCAAATCTGACTGACATGAGCGCTATACAAGAACCCATTATTAATATTACTATTATTATTATGTGCATGCAGTATGGAACATGAACATTCCAGTGCAATCTTGAAATTGTATCAAGAGAACAAATGTACATTACAGTGTAGATGGGACCTTGGGGGAAATAAATTGTAACAAAAGGGGTTTATCACTCATGATTACCATCATAATAATTCAAGAAAGTCTTGCATGTCTGAAGAAGAGTCTAGTCTTGGGTCAAGGACAGAACAGGTGTATTTACTTGAATTTGACCTCGGTGTGACCCAGTTTAGAATAGATGAGTTAACAGACCTTTTTGACAAGTACTGTATACCCAATAAAAATGCATAACTTTCATAACAGAAATATGTACACCCACCCACACACACAGTGTACAGTTCAGTACATACAGTATGTACACTGTACATAGTGTTACTGGTTTATATACAGTATCCCCAAAACAAACATCCTTTATGTACACTGTACACAGTTATTTACATATCAGCTAGAATTCCAATGCGAGCTGTTCAGTCAGCCTGGTAATGCACAGTTTAGATTTTAACAAAATAAACTAAAGTGAGAATTCTCCAACACAACATGTCAGACTGTCACTCGTTGTCAGTCCACACAGGACATGCTAAATTTACATACTATTTTTCAGCTCCAGTTTGACTTTAGACTTCTGGCAAAAGTTGCCTGCCCTGAATACAAATTATACAGACTGTCTTTTGCTATGTGTACAGTACATGTAGGCCTACAAATATGTCAACTTACTTTTATATGAAGGCCTACTGCAAAATGTGTTAAATGTTTTGAAACTATTTTTCTCTGCGACTTGGGTAGTCTATAAAACAGGTAAAAAGTACATTTGGAATTTTGACAACAGTAGGCCTGCAGTATGAACATTATAGGCCATATTGTTTACATTCATCAAAAAAATAAACAGACCTTTGCTATGGAATTTAATCTGCTTACCTACAGTGTACAGCTTAGATACAGTATGTAGAATAGTTCAGATTTTAATTCATTAGTTATTAATTTCAATAATTTGTATTAAAGTCACTTGTACTTTTATTCTTGCTACCCAAATCCATAGTAAAAAAATATATATTGTTAAGCTGGATTGACTACTAAATACAGCCAAGTCAGACTACATTAGTTGTTATTTCAGTCATGTCAGTAAATGACAAAAAATATTTTTTCCCAATAAATTTTTTTTATAATGCACTGTACATTTCAGGTACTAAAAAACATGACAAAAAATAATTTCTCAATTATTGTTTTACAAAGCACATATTCGTGGCGAAAACTTTCTGAAATCTTGCAGAATTTCTGGCATTCTTGGTTGTTTTGCAGCCTGAACATTTGAAAATTCTTGTTTTCCTTTGTCTCCAATAATAATTTCCTGTTCCTTGTCAATTGTTTTCTAAGATCCATGAGGAAGAGCTTCCTTTAAATTCCAACTAGTTAGTTTGCATTCATGAGTAATGACTCTTGGTCACTGTATCCAAACAATTGTAGAGTCCCAAGTAATTCCACAGACCTCAGAATGGATCTTTGAGCCGCATGCATGACAGCAATTTATTTGTTCATATTTTTTTAATAACACATCATAGACCTATCTAGACCGAAAACTTCAGTCTCTCTAATCTTCGGTTGTTCCACTGAGACTACGTCTGGCTCCACTAGATCTCCGATTATAGAGACTGAAGATTGTCCTATCGGGACTGTACGGAAGTAACGGAACCAATGGTTCGGTTCGGCAGGACCGCGATGAATGAGATATGCTACGAGATTTTCACTCTTTACATCCTCATACATGCTGCAATATTACAATAATTAGAGTCTAATTAAAAATAACATATACATGTATATAGCTTATTTGACTTACATGTACGATAGCTTGCTCATTTAGATCCTAAATTAATGATTAATCTGAGAAAGTCTCGTCGTCAACATTATCCGCCTTGGTTTTAGTTGATGAATATTCATTTTTTCTTTTCGAACGTCCAATAGCTACCGTAGCTACGTACGAGTCGGCCCGGCTTGACCAACGAACTCCCACGAAACGAGTGCTCTGATTGGCCATTGGCTATGTTTTGGTAGGTGGACCCGGAAATATATCGGCCGCCGGGTAATATTTCGAATGCATGAACGTACTGCTTGGCGGTTCTGAGATACAAATTGGATAATTCATATAAGTAAGTCCGTAAATTATGTATTTAATATTAAGTTATCAAATTTTGATAACTGTAATTAGGACAAATGACATACCAACCTAATTTACATCTGATTTAGAAATCAGAAAATTAGATCTAAATAAAGAAAATCGGGGGAGAAATGTCGGAAACGAAAAGCTGTTCCGCTGTGGCTCTAAATTACCCGCACGGTACGAGATCTCTGGTGTACCATCTGTATTGGGGAATGACAACAAATGTCAGTTTTATTAAAGAAATGACCCAAATCAGATGGTTATTTCTGTCTAAGACCTATTGCCTTTTTTTTTTTTTTTTAAACAAATTTACAAATGCTGAAAAAACAGAAGAAACCTAAGTTAAAATCATACAGGAACAAGAATTAAAATCTTTTTTTTGGTAGATCTAGATCTAGGTCAATGTAATTTTTTTAGTGAAAATCTACATCACATTTAGAACTTAGAAGGGAAACAAATCTGCCCCTTGTCCATGATGTTTACCTCACACAAATTTCTTATTTTAAATTTGAACCAAACATGAGGAATACAAAAGCTAGTATTTAAAGCATAGGACGAGATCTAGTAGTCTTTAATAGGATACTTGAGTTGATGATAAACTAGACAGAAATAAACGTCTGATATGGGTCATTTCTTTAATAAAACTGACATTTGTTGACAGTGTAGCTTTAGGCAGTCAGAGGAGCCAGATGCAATATCAGCGGAACAACCGTTGATATCCGTCTAATGATAAACATGCAGTATTTTTTCTTTGACGATTGTTGTTTAACCATATTGTGTTAAATTCAAAGAACATATGACATAAACTTACTCGTCCTGTAGCCTTCTTGTATCTCTGCACAGACTTGTCAATCAGTTCCCCGACACTCAATGTTCCCTCTCCACATGGGACAATAACTTTGATTGCTCCAAAACAAACTGTCACCTTCATGATGGCTATTATTCCGTCTTACTCAAGAAAAGATAATCCTGAAATACTTCAAAAGATCTGTTTCTTTGATCACTCACTGATCAGTTCCTCCACATTATACTGTTTGATTTATCATAGCTTTGTCACTGCATCTGAAGATCCTTGAACGTGAAAAGAGATTAAGAGTTACACCGGTTTCCTTCCATTATTTAAATGAGTGGAAAAGAATCCCTCTTTTCAAATGAAATAGATCGCTGTGTAACGAGAGCCGTTATTCAGTCTCAGCTCAGTCACATCAGCACAGTCTAACTCAAGTTTTGATGCACAATTTATAGAAATGCTCACTAGACTCTAGAGTAAATATCCACATGTAGTCAAATATTCATGGATTTCCACTGTTGTAAGCAATTTAATTCACAGGTGGTGATGAGATGTCTAGATGATGTGACGACCGGGCGTGTTTCATCACTGAGTCATTCCTTGCAGCTCATCAGCACACACCCTCCCGCGACAGCGCTCTATTCAGCGACTGACTGGAAATCGAGCCGCTAGTTCCCCGTTACTCGATGTGTGGGTGCTGCATCTGTGTTTATCCAGCGCAACATGCCATTCCTATTCGTAACCCAGCGCAGCTGCACACAGGTGTTGTATACACGGAAAGATGTTTCTGTCCCGGACGATTTCCTAACGGAAAACGGACAAAGATAGCACAAATAAGAAGACGGTTTACATATTACAAATATAAACAATATCACTAAAAGGGTGTCCTTTTGTTAATGAATATACAAGCGGAGGCGGTCCTTTGTTGGAATTTAAATTGTATCACATATAAATCGATAAAATTCGATGTTGTATTGAAATAATAAAGAATCGAAGGCGGCCCATCTCGGCTGGGTCGATCGCGAATCGTCGATCAAATATCCGTTTGTTTACAAGACACAGTCACTGGCTTCACTGATGATGAAAATACAAAAATGAACAGGTAATGAGCTCTAGGAAAATTTAAACTTACCTTGAACAAAACTGAACACTGAAACTAAAAAGTCCAAATGAAAATGGGAAACTGATTTTTAGCCGCATCTACTGCGTAACTCAATACCTTCCCGATATGCGGATCGCATACAAATTTTACACGTCGATTGTATATTTGCTCTTGCATGCTGCCGTAAATGATCGTGTGATGGCGCTACACATTTTTGAATTTCTTCTGATCTTAATTTTTTTAAGCAATATGTGCCCCACCCCCGGCCCCACCCATCCTCCTTATATTACAATAGCGAGCTTTCGATTTAGGCACCCGACGTCGGCTACTACGAGGTACTGGAGCGTGGAGACGTTGCGCAGCTCACGTCCGTTCCCTTCGCGGCAGTGCTTTCGATTTATCACGTCGGTGCTTTCGTCGGTCACGTGATCATTTTTTTTTAGATCAGGTGATTAAATCAGGTAATGAAATCACAGTGCGCCAAAATCGGATACGAAGAATAACATGAGGATGACAAAAATAGAAAGTTAAAATGATAAAACAAAACATAACATAAGAAAAGCTGATAGAAGGAAGAAACAAAGAATAACATAAGGAAAGATAGAAAGAGGAAGTGATAGAATGATACAAACAAAGAATAACATAAGAGAAGGTGATAGAAGGAAGAAACAAAGAATAACATAAGGAGAGACAGAAAGTGATAGAATGATAAAAAACAAAGAATAACATAATAGAAGGTGATAGAAGGAAGAAACAAAGAATAACATAAGGAAAGACAGAAAGTGATAGAATGATAAAAACAAAGAATAACACAAGAGAAGGTGATAGAAGGAAGAAACATAGAATAACATAAGAAAAAGATAGAAAGAGGAAGTGATAGAATGATAAAAAACAAAGAATAACATAATAGAAGGTGATAGAAGGAAGAAACAAAGAATAACATAAGGAAAGACAGAAAGTGATAGAATGATAAAAACAAAGAATAACACAAGAGAAGGTGATAGAAGGAAGAAACAAAGAATAACATAAGAAAAAGATAGAAAGAGGAAGTGATAGAATGATAAAAAACAAAGAATAACATAATAGAAGGTGATAGAAGGAAGAAACAAAGAATAACATAAGAAAAAGATAGAAAGAGGAAGTGATAGAATGATAAAAACAAAGAATAACATAAGAGAAGGTGATAGAAAGAGGAAGTGAAAGAATGCTAAAAACAAAGAATAAAACAAGAGAAGGTGATAGAAGGAAGAAACAAAGAATAACATAAGAAAAAGATAGAAAGAGGAAGTGATAGAATGATAAAAACAAAGAATAACATAAGAGAAGGTGATAGAAAGAGGAAGTGAAAGAATGCTAAAAACAAAGAATAAAACAAGAGAAGGTGATAGAAGGAAGAAACAAAGAATAACATAAGAAAAAGATAGAAAGAGGAAGTGATAGAATGATAAAAAACAAAGAATAACATAATAGAAGGTGATAGAAGGAAGAAACAAAGAATAACATAAGGAAAGATAGAAAGAGGAAGTGATAGAATGATACAAACAAAGAATAACATAAGAGAAGGTGATAGAAGGAAGAAACAAAGAATAACATAAGGAGAGACAGAAAGTGATAGAATGATAAAAACAAAGAATAACATAAGAGAAGGTGATAGAAGGAAGAAACAAAGAATAACATAAGAAAAGATAAAAAGAGGAAGTGATAGATTGATAAAAAACAAAGAATAACATAATAGAAGGTGATAGAAGGAAGAAACAAAGAATAACATAAGGAGAGACAGAAAGTGATAGAATGATAAAAAACAAAGAATAACATAATAGAAGGTGATAGAAGGAAGAAACAAAGAATAACATAAGGAAAGACAGAAAGTGATAGAATGATAAAAACAAAGAATAACACAAGAGAAGGTGATAGAAGGAAGAAACATAGAATAACATAAGAAAAAGATAGAAAGAGGAAGTGATAGAATGATAAAAAACAAAGAATAACATAATAGAAGGTGATAGAAGGAAGAAACAAAGAATAACATAAGGAAAGACAGAAAGTGATAGAATGATAAAAACAAAGAATAACACAAGAGAAGGTGATAGAAGGAAGAAACAAAGAATAACATAAGAAAAGATAGAAAGAGGAAGTGATAGAATGATAAAAACAAAGAATAACATAAGAGAAGGTGATAGAAGGAAGAAACAAAGAATAACATAAGGAAAGATAGAAAGAGGAAGTGAAAGAATGATAAAAACAAAGAATAACATAAGAGAAGGTGATAGAAGGAAGAAACAAAGAATAACATAAGGAAAGATAGAAAGAGGAAGTGATAGAATGATAAAAACAAAGAATAACATAAGAGAAGGTGATAGAAGGAAGAAACAAAGAATAACATCATAAATTATTATTAGGAGAAACAGAAAGTGATAGAATGATAAAACAAAGAATAACATAAGAGAAGGTGATAAAAGAAGAAACAAAAGATAGCAAGAGTAAAATAATAGAATAATAAAAACAAAAAATAATAGAAGGAAAGGTGATGAAACTACACTCACGTTGACGTTCTCACGGCGACGGCGATTCACTGAAATTGCCCCCGACTCCCGTCGGGTGATTTGGAAGGGAACGTGTGCCCAGAAGCTCACGCATGCGCAGGGGATAAATATGACGTCACGCGTAGTAGCCGACGTCGGGTGCCTAAAATCGAAAGCAGCCTAATGAGCCCGTCACGACGCTATCCCCACTCTAAATTTCTTTAAAGGTAATACAAAGTTTTGGTATGGGATCATGAATTTGGCTCAAATGAACATTATTGGAAGCATGTGCGATCCTACAATATGCAGTGATCGTTGTCGCGGTTGAAATCGAGTCTAAAGTTATGAAATTGTAAATAATAATTAGCTCTTTATGTTATATAGCTCCCTCTCAAAGTCAAAATATTAATTAAGCCATGAAATAATGTTTCTTGACTAAAACCGACCGATTGGCTATTCCCGTTTGGAAATTATATATCCCAACTACATATTCTAAGATTTTCATGGTCGCAGCTACCATTTTACGGCCGTAAGCGCTATTTTAAATTTATCAGAATTTACCGGGAGCACCGGTAAATTTTTATATTCAATTTTTCTCAAAAGCAGAAGTGTTTTAGGGGCTAAATTTCCTAGTGCTTATAATACATCCACATGAACATCCAAATATATCAAAATTGTAAAGAATCACTATCCAGCCAATTTTCAAAATTTCCCAAAACTTTGTATTACCTTTAATAGAATAGAACTTACCCTGTTAAATAGCTTTGGTATTGTATTTACTAGAAGTAAGGGAGGAGTAGCATGACACGACGTACTAAGGCAAAATCACCATTTGCACACAAATTGAAAAAAGGACCAAATTGAAAAAAAGGACCAAATTGAACATGAAATAGGTAGGAGGGAGAGAAAGGGGCAAACAGTGAGAAGAGAGCATGTTTTTAGTACTTGAGAGGGTCAGAAAATGAAGTAATAGATTCCTGTTAAAATAGGCTTGTAAGCTAGTACGACCCCTCTTTGAGAAAAAAAATATCATCACGACCGGAGTAGGGGGCTAGGCAGGGGTGTAGGGCTTTTGGAAAATCGTCATTCAGGGAGAAATGGAAATGCCATCAATGATCAATGATGTTTCCTCTCCGTGTTTTTCAACGCAAAATAAAACCTATGGGCCCCTCTCTATAATAGCTTGGAAAAGTGAACAGCTTCATGTGCATTTCTTGAACACCCCCCCCCCCCCATCCTTTCATAAAATAAAGACAGTGAAATGAAATATAAACCTACAAGCATGCCAAGTAAAATACGAATGGTGGTGCATAATTTAAAAAGGGGAGGGGCAGATGCTCGTCTTAATGGAATGTTAACATTAATTTTATAGAAGTTCTTAATGTCGACAGCATTGAGCAGAAAACATGAGGGAAGGTTCTGAGCTAGTCTGCCAGACAGAAAGGAATCTCATAAAATATACCTTGCAAATCTAATCATTTTAGACGTTAGCTTTCTCGACCCGCACACTAACTAATCATAAATCCATTTCTCTTCCTCTTAATTCATCCCTCATGGTTGCTCTCTGGTTCGAGTTCAAACGCCGGTCAGAGAAAGGGTGGATGCATTAAATCGAACTATCTGGGGATTGGGCAATAATCATATGTCACGCTCTAATTGCATGCGCAAATTTCAAAAATTGTGAATGGATGTCTGGGCTTGCGAGGCCGTGCGTACTTGGCCCAAAATGAACTTGTGTAACCTATAACTATGACGTGCTCATCTCATAGCTAGTTCAAAAACCGTCCTTGTCGTTTTTTTAAATATAACTGAATCCAGTTAATACTGTGGCATACAGTGCATAATTTAATTTTATTTGTTTTAGTCAATGCTATTCCATTTTGTTGATGTCAGTTATTGTCTTTTTAATTTAGTCATTTGTATTTAAGTTATTTGATGAATAGTTCATTAGCATATGATGCTCCCTTTAATTTTGATAATTTTTGTTCTATTAATGCCGAAAAAAATATTTTTTAGCCTCTCTGAGAATAAAATTGATATCAACTTTCATGAAATAATATGTCAAGGCACATTGTATTTCGAATAATGTTATTCATATTAACGACTGAAATCTCCCCCTACGCACACAATAATTATTGGTATACCTAATACAACATCCATCTCATATCTCTGGTCTTTTTTCTTCATGTTCCTCTTTCCTTTATGTTATTCATACTTCTCCCTCCATCTTTATAACTTCTCTCCTTCCCACCCTCTTCCTTTCCCGCCTGTTCCTTTCCTTCTAACGTTCTACTTCTTTTATTGACCCCTTTGTTTCTTTGTCCCTTTTTATCTACTAACCCCCCCCCCCCCCCCGGGCCCTCGCTTTCGAGACCTCCTTCCAAAGTATAATAATTAATAATAATTTTACTCAAACGTATTATTCCTCCTTCTTATATGCCCTATAGGCATATATATTCACTCATCTAAGTACTAAGTACATGTAGGACTATCATGATTATTAATAAGTCAATGAAACTATATCGCACACTTTTATGATTTATATGGCTAGGTTTGATTTGGTAAAATAATCCGATCCGAATTCTGAATTGACCCTTATATATTTCGATTTTTAATATTGCATCCGATGTCAATGTACTTAGTTCGTATAAAGGGCGGGGGCGTCGCAAGGGCATTTTGAAAAAGGGGGGTATGCGCTCTCAGTCCACAGGCCTTTCCTAACAAGCCTTAACGTAAGTTTCAAAACAAATTGTGGCAACAAACTTAAGCAAAACGAAGGGGTTGTAAAATATATATATATAGATTTTTTTTTTTAACGTTTAGATATCCAAAATAGTTTCCAATAATTTAGGGGGCGTTATCCCTATCCCCCTTGCAGCAACGCCCCTGTCTTGGCTTCGGACAATTTATATTCTTGACCGCTTATGAGGGAAGCGGGTCAGTCTTTCTGGTCAGGCGACTTGGAAATGAAATACAACTTTTTGTATACCACAACTGGGGCAGACATAAAAATGTGATACAATTTTTTTGTTTTAATCCACTGCTCGAAAGTAGAGCATATGCCTGACACTATACCGGTATAGGAAACGAAATATAACTTTTTGTATACCATAACTGGGGCGGACATAAAAATGTGATACCATTTTATTTTATTTGAATCCTCTGCTCGAAAGTAGAGCATAATGCCTGACACGATCCGGTATATAGGAATAACGTATAAGAGAAAACTAAACAAAACTAAACAAGAATATGATTATTTGAATGAATAGATCTTTCAGATTTGTGTTTCTGACCACTTTGTCAACCAAAAGAACAAGTGCATTTTATAAACATAAAACATTAATTTGAAAATATAGATCTCGATTTTATGTTCCGTACTGTTCCCATTTCTGTTATTTCAATTTACTACTTTTTTAAATAACATAGCTAGTTCAACCTATATTGTTTGTTTATTTCAGTGAAGTTTGTTGGTCGGGGACGTGTTATTTCTTAGATTGAGGCAGTTTCAGCATTTGCAGCATAATTTCATTTCATAAAAAGTTGTTCGTAAGTTCATGCAGTCGTTCGTAAGTTGATAAGTCGTTCTGATGAATTATTCCACATTCAATTATTAACGATGAATCTATTTTTTCGAAGCCTTAATGTGAATGAGAAATTTTTCCGAATTGGAATAACCCTTTTATAGGCTTTCAATTTTATTTAAATCTAATTTGGTTTATTTAAATCATCTTTAATGATCTTTAATCATAATCAAAGCAAATTAAATCTAATCACATTGAACCATGTAAGAGTACTATCAATATATATCTTATTTTTTTATTAATAAGATATTATGATATTCATACATATTTTACGTTTTTGTATTAAGATACATATAGGTTAGGGAAAATACGGGCATTTTATATTGTAAAGCCACCAGACATGGTTATAAATGATATATTAATTTAAATCGCCATAGTAGCCCATTTCCCATGACTCTGTTTCATAAGCTGCTGTGGTCCCGAGAGTTTACCAATAATAATCGGATGACGTTGTAACTTGCGTCTAGCGGTGGTCAACTCCCCTATCATCATGTGAAGTTCATTAACCAGATGTAAAGGAGATTAGTTTTTATTGTGAATAGGGGACGTCGCTGATGGGCCTGACGTATACGGTGCTTTTTTTTCTCCTCTTTCTGCGAAAAGTCAGTCGGCGATTGGGAAAAAGTCTGATCAAGTTAGGAATATCTATGGATGGGTCCCCGGGTAGCGGTTCTATCGGAAAGCTTTTGGGATCGGTTCGGCGAAAGTTAATATTTTTTTCTCTCTCTTATCTATTTTGTAACAGATGCAATTTGTATTCTTGAGTGAAAGTCATAGTACCACAAATCAAAGAGTAACTTTAAAATGAAATGCAATGGCGTATCCAGACATTTGGCAAATGGGACGGACCCCCTCCTTCCCTGCGCACCATGCAGAAGGGTTGTCGGATAGATTATTCCACATTCTGTTTCTAGGGGGGGGGGGGTCTTGAAACGTTCGGTGCAAAAATTTCAGAAGTATAAATGTAAGAGTCGGGACTGTGTGATGTAGGAGATGAAGTATAGGTCAGGCAAATTAAAATATTTATTGGATTATTATCCGATCATTACCAACCAGATAAACACCTGCAGTATTTTATTGGTAGTGAAAAATAGTGGTCCCAGACTAAACAATACATTCCCTCCATTTTATTGAACGAACTCGCTTGACATTTTGTAAACATGTCAATATATATGTATCTAAATATTAAATTATCACATGTGCTTTACTCGTTGAAACCACCAAAGTACCAATTAGAGTGTGGGTTATAATTATTTCGCAGAATCATGATCATCATGTTGATCGAATGTAAATATAATATGGTGGCCATTATTTTGTTATGATTTTCCCATGTGGATGTTTTGTGAAAAAGCGTTAACCCCCACCCGTTTTTTATGGCCCAGCATTAAAATAAGGCGAGTTGTGTATCTACTTCAATCTCATGGGGCTACGCATGTACATTTCACGCCCCCCCCCCCCTTGGAGGTGATTCCATCCGCCCCTACTCAGGGACCACGGAACTGCAGAGAGGGGGTGGGGGGTAGGGGCTGCAAAAGTAGACTCGTACAATGCTGCGGAATTGCAGGAAAATATGCTCGTTCGCATGCTAAGCCACCCCACCCCCCTCCTTCAAAAAGCTACCCCTTGTATAACAAATTTCCGGGTATGCCACCCTTACCATGCAGGTTGTCAGAATTCTTAACAAGTTTCATGCTCTCGAAACTCTCCACTGGGGAAGAAAACAGGATGTAGAAAAAGCTGTTAAACTCCGAGTATTTCTTTCCATTTTTTTTCTTGTTGATTTTGATATATAGGGGCTTCTTCTAAATTTTTCGGAATTTCAAATAAAGTGAAATTTCGGACTATCGAATAATTCGTTTAGAAGTTTACTCTTTATAATCATTATCATCTTTATTTATTGGAGGTGAAGGGCCTCGCAAGATACGTCACATAATTACCATTTTGTGTTTGATTGATCGCACCATAGATTAATCACATTCGGCAAAAAAAAAATCAAGCAAGCGGTGCATACAAAACACAAACAGAAAAGCTCATTCCTGGATCAATGAATCCATGAACCTTTGGAATACCATCGGAAAACTTTATTTTTGAAGGGATATTGATGACATACAGCAATTGAGAGGATAACTAAAATATCCGGATAACTAAAATCCGGATATTTGGTCTCTGTGTGACACCGCCTAATGTCCTCCATTTTTTATTTCCCATCTTTGTAAATGAGAATGAAGCTTTATAGAGAGAGGTTGAGTTCTGGTCAAGAAACAAAATATGAAAACTTCCTCATTCTTTACAGGTCAATTTGGAAAAATATAATAGTAGAAAATTAACGTCGCCAGAGAAGGGTTACTCTTCAAAATGCACTCGTATTAATATGACAAGAACTAGCTGAACAGTTTGGACCACATTTTCATGTTACATGACGTTTGTAGTCACAAGTACTTCCAATTTATTTAATGTGCAGTGCATGTGGTTTGTACCAAGATTGAGTTGTTTGGGTATTTTATTTCATTTTGTACATTCCAAAACCTCACATTATTGGCCTATACGAAAATTCCAATGTAGGCTAATTCACAATCAACCTTTACAATGTAGTCGAATGAAGAGTACTCGACTTTAAAGGATTCGGGTATCTTTCGCTCGGATTCTTAACAAAATCCTGGTTTATCTCATGCTGCAATGATAATTATAAACCTGTAGGTCAGGCAGGAACCCCATGATTTTTACAAGACGATCGCCCGTCTGATTATCAAGAAATTTATGATACGAAATCGAAATTTCGAAAAAACCGTTTTCCTAACGGTTTTATAACACTACAATCAGTCAACTCTATTGGGGAAAATAAGTATGGTAAAGCAGGTCAATCAAAGATTTGTACTTTTTGAGGCACTTCGTGGTCATTTTGAAGCGCAATTTTGTTCAGTGCTTCAACATTGCACCATATCACAGACACTGATAACACGTACGGCCATGCATCTCAGATTTAACATTGTTAAACAACGATGCCTTTAACTTTAACCAAAAATAAAACCCAAAACAATTTTGAAATGAAGCGTGACTACCTCTTAGTTTGTTGAGTGATGGCATGTTTATAGGTGTACCGATTTTCGATTGTGATGATCATTTGATTGCTCTTGGAATACAATAAACATTATTCATCTGTCATTGCCAAGACCAACTCGAAAGTCAGGATGGGCCATCCTCGTTATAGTGCCATTGATGATGATTATGATGACGCTCATCAGTAATGCTAATGATACACGTAGTACGTGATGATGATAATCACGGTGACAAGGATGATGACGATGATGATCATGATGATGACGATGGTGATTTATTTATTTATACATTTATGTAGTCTTCGGTGAAACAACTGATGATGATTATGATGATATTGATGATGAACCGCTCATGTGTAGGCCCAAGGCCAAAAACTGAAATCAAAATATTTGGAATTGTTTTCAGTATTTTATAGGGCGTGGCGCCAGAATATTTGGTAGAGGGCAAAATCTTAACATCTTCTCACAAGGAGAAGAAAAAAATGTCCATGGAGTTACTAAAGCTTTAGTAACTCCATGAACATACGAACAAACAAACAAACAAAAGAAACCCAAACGATGGAAACAAAAAAGAAAAAACACACAAGGAAAACAACATCCTCATGTTCTTCTGAAGTACTTTATGCCTTCGCGCCTAAAACGTTGTCAAGCAATTCATGGGGGATCAACCCCTGTCTCGGGACGCCATCCATGTTGCGGTTATAATGGCGATTACATTTTGTTCATACTTTTTCTTAATAGTTTCATGTGTTCAAAATAATGTTACATTTCTGTTTAATTTTAAGCTCGAAGCTCATCAAAAGTCACTTCCCAATACGCCAGTGAACTTCGTAGGAAGAGGATGCAGAGTCAAGAAATAAATTTACACGATCCATCTTCTTTGCCTATAATGTGAGTTAGAGTCGATGTTCAAGTTTTGATGGCTCCAATGCTTTATGGAGCATACAGAGTGATAATGACCAAGGAAATATCTCGTTGATGTGACAAAAAGGACTTCTAATAAGTTGTGTCACAAAATTCACATTATTGATTGTCGATAACCCCTGATCGCGACAGGTCTGTTCGTCATATCGGAAAAAAAAACAAATTACACACCTTTCAGCAAATGACACGGTTTTTGTTGTAAAGACCAAAATGGAATTTAATGGAAAGAGTCGTCGATCGTTTAAAGCTGGAGAGAGAGGGGAGAAAGAAAGAGAGAGAGAGAGAGAGAGAGAGAGAGAGAGAGAGAGAGAGAGAGAAAGTGGACGTTAGAGAGAGGAAGAACTTCTATGAAACTGAAAGAGGGATAGGAAGAGGAAAGGCAAGTGAGAGATGGATGAGGAAATAATCGCGATACAATGGTCTATGATAATGATGCTTGTGTGCATGCCATGTAAGATATTTAACAATTATAATTAGGCTGAATGTATCATTGAACATTTTCTTACGGGAAACTATTTTAGTACATGGCAAATGGGGGGGGGGGGGAGCTCGCAAAATACGTCACATAATTACGATTTTGTGTTTGATTGATCATCTCTTATTTCTAATCGGTTTTTGCCCAAACCATCACTGACATGTTTCTCTCAATTCTGCTTCTATTAAAACCAACTTAATATCAGGGTGGACTTCCCCTTTAATTTCCATTTCATTCAGAGAGCGAGGGATTCCTCTGAAACCTGGGCCTCCGCCCCTCACTGACAAAACCCACACTGCACCATTGCCATGGATGCTCTACTGTTGAATCTTGAAATACTCTCAATTATCAAAATACCATTCGCAGTCGGGCCCTTTTCTCGAGGTATTCTTGCTTCGAAAATCATTTTAGGGGTGCCCTCCATGCACCTCTGTCTATCATCAAGGCGGTAGAATACCTCCTTCAAGGTTGGATTTTAAAGTCCATCCTTAAATCGTGATGATTGAAATCCATCATCTTTTCAAATCTTTCAAATCGTCAACGATCCTTACTTTGGTTACCGTGGTAACGCATGGTTTCGTACTCGCATTCTGAAGGAGAAAGGAGCAATAAGTATGGGGCGCCAAGTGTTACCCTAGTTTTTCGGTATAAAATCACCTCATTTTGTTACAAAATTTGTACCGAATTAATTTTGTTACAAAATGATTTGTACCAAATTTATTTTGTTACAAAATGAACAACAAAAACTTATTTTGTAACAAAATTTTATTTTGTTAAAAACTTTTGTAACAAAATAAATTTTGTTACAAAATGATTTGTACCGAAATCATTTTGTTACAATTTTTTTTACCGAATTCATTTTGTTACAAAATGATTTTACCGAATTCATTTTGTTACAAAATGATTTGTACCGAATTCACTTTGTTACAGAATGAATTTTACCGAATTCATTTTGTTACAGAATGACTTTTACCGAATTCATTTTGTTAGAAAATGACTTTGTACCGAATTCATTCTGTATTACAAAATGTTTTTCTTTTGTGGACGGAATACATTTTGTACCGAGCTCATTTTCATTCTGTGTACGAAATTATAGTCCGTGCATATAGTTTTGTGTCCGCGGAATGCACGGCCAGTGAACAGTTGATGCTTTGGGGAGAGGGGACTAACGGGGGACTAATCATCAACCTTGATAATAAGTTGTGTTCTTACTGCACGCACTGCCACATCCTGATAACACACTGGTAGCGTATACATGGTGTGGGTGTGTCTACACTCAATAATACCAAGATACTGGAAGTTAAAGTTAATCTGGACATAAACAAAGCGTTTCGCTAAGAATTTTGGCTAAGAATTTTGTATAAGTAAGCAAAAGACAAATATACTGACGGCATTAATTATTATTGTTATTGAGAGAATATAGTTTAATAAACTATATTCTCTCAATAACAATAATATTTACATACTCATATTAAAAGCGCACTTAGTTAATAACTTACTCAAGGCGCTACACAAAACAAAGTACACAAATCTCGTTACAGAATTGAAATAATATAATATCAAATTGTGGGCCCTAATGCAGGCCCTTTGGAACCTGTAAAAGTATGACGAGAAAAAAGATATGCATAACTATAAATATTTGCAAGTTATAAATCTGTATTGTTCTTTGTAATATACCCTGGAGGACTTGGGAGGGGGTAGCGGGAGGGGCTGGCGGTATCGAGAGGGGGTGATGAGGCGAGGGGGGTCGATAAGGTGGATATAGTACACAAATTACTATGATTTTGGACCCCATGGAAGAATTCCGTCCACAAGAAAACACATTTTGTATTACAGAATGAATTCCGTACACAGAATGAAAATGAGTACGGGTACGAAATGTATTCCGTCCAAAAAAAAAAATTGTATTACAGATTGAATTCGGCACAAAGTCATTTTGTATTATTAAGTGTAAACACACCATGTGTACGCTACTAGTGTGTTATCAGGATGTGGCAGTGCGTGTAGTATGAACACAACTTCTTATCAAGGCTAATACTTAATCCCCTCTCCCCCTAGCTTTTTGACAAGGCCTCGTGACTCTGGCTAAGCGGCTGAGATGAGTCTAGATACCGGAGTGAACGCGCGGCCGAGTGACGGAACGTCACTGGTCTGGACAATTCGCACTGGCGTTCACTGAGGTTTTCGCGATTAGTCTCTTTTTAGTCGCTCGGCGTCTATCAGACATGTGGCCTTGTTTAAAGGCTACTCTCCCCCAGGCATCAACTGTTCACTGGCCGTGCATTCCGCGGACACAAAACTATATGCACGGACTATAATTTCGTACACAGAATGAAAATGAGCTCAGTACAAAATGTATTCCGTCCACAAAAGAAAAACATTTTGTAATACAGAATGAATTCGGTACAAAGTCATTTTGTAACAAAATGAATTCGGTAAAAGTCATTCTGTAACAAAATGAATTCGGTAAAATTCATTCTGTAACAAAATGAATTCGGTAAAAATCATTTTGTAACAAAATGAATTCGGTAAAAAAAATTGTAACAAAATGAATTCGGTACAAATCATTTTGTAACAAAATTTATTTTGTTACAAAAGTTTTTAACAAAATAAAATTTTGTTACAAAAAAAGTTGTTGTTCATTTTGTAACAAAATAAATTTGGTACAAATCATTTTGTAACAAAATTAATTCGGTACAAATTTTGTAACAAAATGAGGTGATTTTATACCGAAAAACTAGGGTAACACTTGGCGCCCCATAAATAAGGAGTGAGGTTTGATACATGAAATTCTTACTAAAACAAACTCTTCTCGTCATGCTCGTATAGGCGTATTGGAACAATGCACTGGCTGATAGGAGAAGGGAGGGCAGGGGGCTCCCGAATACCAACTTTTCAGTTTTTGCGAGCGAGCCAAAAATGTGACATCTTCTAAAAGCATAATCGCATTTTACTTTCCAAAAAAATCAACCCCATGCAATTTCATTAACTTTTGGAGTCACCTATTGTAATTTCCGAACACGACATTCATAATTATGGTACGTTATCCGAAGAATGATTTCTTTATACATGATAAAGGCAATGCAATAGAATATTAAAATGGTTGATTTCTTGAAAGTCTATGCGATTGTGTATATAATAACTTTGTCTTCAAAATAACAACATAACACTACAAACTACACGAAGAAGAACTTCCTGCCCGATTATGAAATGGCGTTTGCCCACATAATAATTATCAGGTGGTGGTTTGCCGAATATTCTCTGTAATCGCCTCCCCCCCCCCCCCCCCCCCCCTCCGGCCCCCCTCGCCCTCAAAGTCGAATTTTTGCATCCAATTTTTCCCATTTTCATTTTTGGGGCGGGGAAAAAGAAATATGTTGTTTGATTCAACATGCTTAAAGCCGGTATTTTAAGAAAGTTGATTTACCTGACAGAAAATGGAATAAGATGAAATTGAGCTTCCGTAATAATTCGTAGCAGGCAGGAGAAATTTGAGTTCAGTTCTTACTTTAAAACAGTCCGCACGTTGATTTGATATACGGTAAAGCTTTCTTGGAACCTAACATAAATTTGTTCTCTGAGTAACAATGAGAGTCATAATATCATAGTGCTTCAAATTATGTTCATGTCTATACACAAAGACAAAAAGATGAAACAGATTATAGATGTGATTGAAACGAAATTTTCCGCGAACGACAAAGAAAGGAAACGAAATATAATGTTTATAGGTGTTTAGGTGGAACACTATTGGAGTTGTATAACCAGGGATACCTCCCTGGTATAACCATATATAACCAACCAAAATGGAAAAATGAACCGTCCTTGTCCTTGGCTTGCTGAAACGGGCTATCGAATCTGCCCAAATTTTGAACTTTGCTGCGTGGCTAAGAACATTTTGGAGCTTTTTGCTAACGATGTTCACAACCATGTCAAGGGAATTATGATTTTAAGGACATTTTTTTTCACGGGGGAGGGAATAAACACCGTGTTTTAACCTTGGATGTGCTGAAAGAAACGATAAACACACATGTTGTATGGGGGTAAACAATATGCACGGCAGCATTTTGATAGACAGACCGAGTCGGGAAAACATGATGAAAATATTGAATTCGTAATACTATGTACCTAAAGTCCATGCCTTTCCTTGTATACGTGAATAGCCCATCGAATCCAGTTGTCATGCGATGAGCTGATAATCTTTATAACCATCTCATGGATGAAATCACATACCTTGCTTAATTATAGTTAAGTCCAAGGAAGGAGTTGGTTTGCAATAATATTGCGTTGATATAATTGTGATGTTTCTTTGTAGAAAAGGATAGTCGAAATCCACTATAGAATATAGGGATAGTTTCGTTTTGGAGTTGGGTCACTCCAACTTTTACTGGAATCTACTCTAAAGCATGTGGGTATCATGATTCTTTTCAATTTCAGAGAAGATTCATCATCGAAATTCCACTACTGTATTTATTTTATTTAGTTATTTATTTATTTCTGATATTTAGACAGGGTCACTCGGTCTGCCACTTTTTCATTGCCTTTTTTAAGGAGCCAAAAATACTTGTTATCGCATGGGTGTTATCCATCCTCATTGCTAGGAAAATTTCAATTTCAATTTTAATTTCAATTTCAAATTTCAAATTTCAATATTTATCTCGACAGTATAGAGACGAAGGAGAACAAAGGGGGGGGGGGGGGGAGAGAAGGGGAAAGGAAGGAGAGGAGGAGAGGAGTGAAGGAGAAAGAAAGACACATGAGAAAATATGGGGAAAGACAATGAAAGAAAGATAGAGGGAGAGCAGAAAATGATAAAGGAATAAAGAGAGAGGGGAGAGAGATAGAAAGCGAGAGAGATAGAGGAAGAAAGGAAGAGGGGGTGGAGATAGCTAGTTCAAAATAAATACATTTTTATTGAAAAGTCCATTATGTTTTGGCCTTTTATTGATGGTCGTCATCGTTTGTGAAGTGAGTTAGAACTTAAAAACACCTGCCCATCTTGAAACAAAACAAAATTGAATTTTACTCACAGACGTGTTGGTGATATACTGATAATACCAGTCAATGTGTCAACAATAAGAACATGATCATGATATCCACAAATGTTATTTTTACAGCTCCTTGACCTTAATATAAAAGAATGGAGAAGGAATATCAATGAAACTAAGAATTACGACGTTTTTTAGCACCCTCTTAGGAATGTCTGACCGACATTGAACTGTAAAAGCCGGTTTAACGGGTTTACATTTAGGATTTTGAACATTCTCTCTCCCTTTTAATTCCCCTTTCGAATACAAATTCATGAGACACACAATACATAAGTAACATGTCGGTCTCGTAAACTGTCGGCCTCAAGGTCGTCGCTCTTGTGAAACGTTGAAGAGTCGCTTCGTTGCCAACGAGACTGAAATAGTCGGTCTCTGTCAATAAGCATGTACTATTGAACTTTTGAGAACGGAGGGCGTTACCCGGGCATTTTAGACTGGGTGTCAGAAAAACTGTAAAAAATTAAAGGGATAAGGTATACTTGCCCCAGATTTTAAACAAAATCCTGGATTTAGCTCATGCTGCAATCATAATTATAAACCTTTGCTTTAGGTCAGACAGGAACCCCATGACTTTTACAAGCCGATCGCCCGTCTGATTATCTAGACAGAGAAAATATTTAACAGTCTTGCAATATGGCAAGTTTTTAAAAATGAACTGTGTTTGGATAACATTTCAGATGTTATATCAAATGCCCTTCAACATTATAGCCCTTGATTTTATCTGATTGAAAAAATCTCAAGAGATGAGGTGTAAAGTGAATGTATATTTCTGTTTCAATTATTTTGTTGTTAAATGTATTTTATAACCGAATGAAGAGGAAATAAAAAAATTAAAAATCTAGATATTTGTGATTGGAAATCGAACTAAAACCGTTTTCCTAATGATTTTTTAAAATCACACTACAGTCTATTGGTGAAAATGAGTATGGTAAAACCGGTCACTCAAATATTTTTACTTTTTTGAGGCACTTCATGATCATTTTGAAGCGTTTTTTTTTTTTAGGGCTTCAATATTACACCATGTGAAGAAGAAAAATATATATATGGGGACAATAAATCAAATCAAATCAACACGTAGAGCCATGCATATCAGATTTAACATTGTTGAACGAAGCAGGACAGTAAAATTTAAAAGATGGGGCGGGGGCTGATGGGTGTTACCCCCCCCCCCCCCTCCCCGATGCTCCGGCACGGGACTACGCATCCACACCTATACCCTCCTTCCTTTCCCTCTCGTTCAATGACCCCTCGTTTGAAGACAGGGCCATGTCACACAAGTGGCCTTTACGAGGACAAGTTCCTAAAACAATTTCCACCAAATTAAACTCAGTTTGGACAGTTATAATAAATTGATGGCATATTTCGCCTCGCCCCTAGTTTTCAAGATCTCATTATTTTTTGGAAGAGCTATAATGAGAAAGCATTTTCCATGAATTCAGCACAAAAATTTCCCCGCTCGCTTCGTTCGTTCGCAGAATTCCGAAACTGTAAAAGTTAATATTCAGTATCGTGACGCCCCCCCCTCCCCTCCCCTCCCTCTCTCTCTCTCTCTCTCTCTCTCTCTCTCTCTCTCTCTCTCTCTATCCCTCTCTCTCTCCCTCTCCTAATGAAATTGTGACCGCAGCTGCGAAACTCTCATGGATTTTATTTATTATCGAAGAAAGTGAGGTTCCATTCTTTTTCTTTCAGTCCGCCAATTCTGAACATGATCTCTCTCTCTCTCAACAGCGCGGCTCTACACCCGTTTTACACCTTGCGATGACAAAATAATAATACAAAATATTAATAATAATAATTGGTCTCTTTGACTCTAAATGAAGGGTGCCCTTTACCAATGACACCCAACTCAACTCCTCTGAAAGATTTATCGCTTGAAGTAAGGTCAAGTATACAATTGACATTAACAAACAATAACGCCACATTTGTTGAAAGACCGACCACTAGATACTATTTCCTCTATTGTCTGGGGTCTTGACGATAAATTCCAAGGATACTTTATGAAAAAATAAAATATTAAAAAATACAAACAAATTCTTACGTGGGTGCGTCTTCCGTAGTCATTATTTTGACATTTTCGTCCCTCACTTCTCGAAATGTTTGTGCGAGGAATTGATCCGAGTCGCAATTACTGGTCATAATTATAGTTTGGGGTAGGGTCGTGAAATAGTTCTGATCGTACTCGTAGGGGTAAGTCCACCACTTTTTGTTGGTACAGACTTTACAGGATATCATGTATAGCTCTTACACCCAAATACCACGCATGCATTCCTAAAGTAAGGTACGAAAATGTAGAAGACATACCGATTTTTATTCCAAAAATTCATCCGCCCATTTTAATTCAACAATATATAACTTTTGTGTCTGTTTTCGGTGTTAAATTGCAAAGCACTGTAAGCAGACATTGCAGGTTCCTGATGTAAGTTAGATTTCATGTTTAAACCTATTATGAAGACATACAGTACACAAGGCTGTCGAGATAATTCCGCCCCCCCCCCCCGCTAAACAGAGCAGTTGCATAATAGTTATTTCGAAGCAGGGCAGTGACGCCCGAGCCCCCCCCCCCCCCCACCCTTGTTTGAAGGCCCAGAAGAACCTGTAAAGTAATGCTACTTGCACCTAAACTCTACCCCTCATCTGCAGTGAATTTGCCAATACATGCAGTGTACTATTGAATTAGGCCTATACCCTGTCTAACTGATGGGGAGGGGGACTTTGGGGCAGTTGCCCCCCCCCAAAAAAAAAACAATTCAAACGTGGTTTGTTTCTTATTCGATACCAGTGATTTACAATAGGTTGCTGAAATGACATGATTTTTCGGTATTTTTCTTACCGTTATCGTCAATATCCGCTTCCCCCTTAAAAAAATATATTGCCCATTATACACCTGGTGGTGAAGCAGATTTTTTTTTCTCTGCCCCCCCCCCCCCAAAAAAAAAAAGTTTTTGCCTAGTACGCCACTGGGCCCATCATAGAAAACAAGGGGTTAACCATAATGAGATAATCAACCGAGCTCGCGTGGTTAAACAATCGAGTACCTTTTTTGGGAGGTAAAACCAGAAACTTTCCCGTTCATGAAAATAATGTTAGCGAATTTTGAGAGTGGTCTGCAATATTCATTTGATAACAACTGACACAATACATAACCCGAGGTTTTGCGACTCGCGAAGTTTCTTTCCATGCAAATCGCGGTTGTTTACAATTCGAAAGTCGTTGGAATGACATTCTAACTCCGTTTTTTACATTTAATTTTGAGCTGTCGACAATCGCAAGGCTGTGAGTTTACCCTCGCCCCACTTTCCAAAACCACCGGCACTTTTTACAAGCACGTGACATGGTATCGCTCAGGGATGCAGAAATAAACATGTTAAAAACTATCAAACCGTTTAGCGAGAGGAATTTTTAAC